>JASDQU010504372.1:14054-47498 GCA_032191745.1 Picea mariana | reverse complement strand
GCCCTCAGGCCCAGATTTCAAACAAAATCTCTGATACCATGTGTAGTGGCCATATTATTTAACATCAATTAATTCTACAAACATAACAGTAAAATTCAATAATTCCCTTTTAATTGAGCACCTATGCATTTTAAATTGATCAATGAATAATAAAATTTTATAACAAAATAAAACAAATATACAATTTAAATTACCTTGGTATGATGCTAACCCTCCGCTTTCACTTGCCTTGTTGACTGCTGCTGAACTGTGTAAACATTGCCCAAAACCTTGTTCCACCCTGCCAACTAGGACAACTTCCTAGCTCCAGGATATCATATGGATATCCTGGCCCCTGTGCCCAAAACCCCCAGCAAACCGGTGCCCCCTGAACTAATCCTCCCGACTCCAGAACTCCACTCTCCTCTTTGCAAATCCAAGAGAGCCCCCAAAGAAAATAATCTCGTAGAATGATCCCCCTTCCTCCGTAACCTCCTCCGCTCATATCCCTCCTTCACCGCCCTTTTCTCATTTACTTCCTTACCTACACTTAGTTAATGCCCCTTATCCTTTCATTTATTATTTTATCCTTTCGTAATTAATATCTTATCCCTTTCCGTGTACGTAACCTTTTTAATTTAAACAATATAATTTATTAACCCCCCTTTAATTCTTTACTTAATTAATTAATGAGCTAATTAATAATTAATTAATCCTTGACAATCATGAACAAGTAATTAATAATAATTAATTAGTTAAAGTTATTTAAGAAATAAGTATTGTTTAGCTAACTTTTAAGACAGTTAAATTATTAAATTAATTATAATTAATAATCCTATACATGTATTTAAGTAGGGTCGTTACATTCAACTACTAGTCGATTATCTGATTGAAAAGATTGTCGATTACTTGATCGATTGACGTAGAGGTTTGGTTGATTGCTCAAATGACTGTTTCCAGATGTAAGTCGACTTCTTGATCGACTGGATCTGGGAAACAAGTGATGAACCATCAATGCTTGATGTTCCAACATGGTTTTACATTGATCCGTTATGGATTGAAAGAATGATTAGAATTATTTGGATTTAAATTGATTCATTATTGATTGAAATAATGATGAGAAATATTTGGATTCACACTAATTCATTAACTCTCCATAGAATACCATTCAAGATAGAGAAACACTACCTCTATGTTTTAAAAGAACATTATAGAAATAAAATATGAAGTGAATCACACAAACACCAAGTTTCCAAGGTACTTTGTGTGAATAGGTCTCTTTATCTTTTGTTTTGTTGTTTGGATGTGTTTTTCCTCCTATTTCAAGAGAAATCTCCTCTAGATGTAAAAAACAGAGATGATATAACAAGTGAATGGGAGACCTTACAATTTGGTTGAAATCCCTCTCCATGAGAAGAATAATTTTCAATGTTAGACAACACGAAGGCTTTACTTAAATACTGTTATATGCTTCAAAGTAACCACACCATATGCATCTAAAATTGAAATTTTGGTAAAGAAAACCACAAACAAGGGGCTATTTTATTTCATTTTATTTAAGAAAATCCATAGAAAATTAAAAATTATAATGGTTTGAAATATTTATTATTTTCAATATTAGAAATCTATCAATTTCTAGTGTGGTCAAGGCCATTGAGATGCAATATACAAAAATTTAAAGGTCCCACGGACCACCAAATCTCAATACTAGTTCAAAAATTACAAAAAAATAGTTCTTGAAGATTATCCAAAAACTTATGCTACTTCTAATCTGGTAGGTATATTATCGGTAAAAAATACAGTTAATACATAATGATAGACAAAACATTACAACTGCATTTTGAAAATAAATCAACTATATTAGGTATATTAGCTGGTTCTTGCTTGACGTCTTGAATTTCTAGCTGAACCCATTCTGCTTCAAGTGGTTCATTGAGGTCAGGGATCGGGCCCACTAAGTCTTCTGAAACATTCCTTGATGTGTTTCCATTGCTGGCTAGGGTGAAATCCTTCCTTTCATTTTTATCTCACTTCTCGAGATGATAATGGAGGTCTTAAATTTGGCTATGCTCAGCATACACTTTGTCCTGGAGCTGCCCGGTGAGATCTCGATGCTGAGACAAGGTTTCTATATCAACGGAGACCGTGGAGCTATTTCCCTCATATTTAATTTTTAACCTATGACATTCCGCACACTCGAAATCGGGATCCTATTGACCTTGCCCAATTTTTTCCTCCTTAGCGTCCATGCTTCTTCAAAAGGACCAGAGCAATGCCTTAATTCTGGAGGGGAATTACTTCCAAAAACCAACGAGAGGGGGGTGGTTTTGGTCGTGAGGATAAAAACTTGGTCTGCGTTAAAACGAGGGGAAACATAGGGATGGAAATGATGCCAGACTAGGCTGAAAAACTCACCCAGAACTATTACCATTTATTATTAATATATTAATATAATTTTTCTTTTCCCTTCAAATCTAGTTACACATGATACCAATGTTTTTAAAAAAGAAATAATTTGACAATTAATTAATTAATTATTTTTTATTTTAAAAATGTAAAAACTAAAATATATACATTAGAATTTTATATTATATCATTGAAATATATTTTAAATCTTACATATATATGAGGTAAATGAGGAAAGATGAATTGATATAGGAGGGACTTGATTCATGGCTATAAAATCGGGTTGTTAGGATCATATTTCATTCGCCATTGGTGATTTTCATGTGGGATTTTATCAATAAAAATCATGCTATAATAAAAGATAGTCTTCGCTTGACGACTCAATTATCTTTCAAGATTCAACATACTTATATCATTACAAGGTTTTAGTAAAATCTAAGGTACATCGACTCATTTCTCTCATCAATTCTCATTATTGTGAAGACTTTGGTTTTTTGATGGGGTGTCACTTAGTAACTTAGGAAAGTGTGGATTTGGGAGAGTTATAGTTCTAGATAAAAACAAGGCTTCATCATTTAGAGGTGGGATTGGCAAAGGATCAAATAAGTATACTAAGATTCATGCAACATATGCAATGATGTCTATGTTATTTCAACACAATGTTAGGGACTTCACAATGTATGGTTATTCGAAGTTGGTGGTGTCAAGGTTAGAAGGATCATTTTCTTCTAGAGACTTTTTTTTGAGATCATTGATTCCTAGAGCTAAGGATCTTGGGCGGGGTCTTCAAAATATAAAATTCTATTATATTTGTAGGGAAACTGATCAATAAACTCACAATAAGGACAAATGAGCAATGCAGTTGGATGTAAGGAAATCACATTTTCTATATATGTTGTGGTTCAAATCCCCTGATTAGTTTCATACAAATATTAAATTGGGGTGATTATCTATTATATTTTCAATGTCCATTAAGAGTGATAGTAGGTGGATGGTGTGGTAATTATAAGTTGACACTAAAAATGATACAAACGGTTTTTAGGTTTAGCAATAATGGGCTCCCATAGTGGTTACCCTCAAGTTTGTTGGGCTTTTCAGCCTCAAAGATGATAGAATCTAGATGAGGAAATTGGTCACTCTAGGAGAGGAAAATGTGATGAGCTATAAATCCTTTCACAACACTCATGAACAACATAACCAACTTATTGTAAAAACCATTTTTAGAATTGATGACACTGAACACAATGGGTGAAAAAATAGTTAAGAGGGACTCCCTTCCTCATGACCCATAACACACCATCCCAAAATTCCAATGATAAACACAAATGAACATGGCTCAACATTTACTATTACTTACGTGAATTAATGATGCAAGGGAATAAAGAGAGACTCTCTTCCTCATGGAAAAAGCACACCAACCCAAAATTCTAATAATTAGCACAAATGCATGCAGATTGACATTTGTTATCATTTTTTTTCACAGATAATTTTTTTAACGTGTTTTATGATAAATATGACTAACTAACCTATATTTAAAAAACATACCATATAATGCATTGATGGTTTTGAAGGTTTGAAATCAATATTTTTGTTTGCTAGGACTAGCCCAACCAACCTTTAATTGGCTCTTACAAAAGGAAACCCTCTAAATCCAATCTAGCTAGTGGAATTTGACATTTATGTAAAAGTCTAAATCCAATCTAGCTAGTGGAATTTGACATTTATGTAAAAGATTTTAAAACGATATACATGTTATTATTAAAAGTTGGTAGAAATTGAAAAATATTATATTAAATAAAGTTTTTTTTTATATTTTTAAATAATATATATTTAAAAAGGTTTAAATAACATATATTAAAAAAAAAAAACATATAACGTGAATTTGAATGTGAAGGTTTTGAAGTATATTGAAAATTAATATACTTTTAAAAAAAATCATATAACTTGAATTCAAATGTTTTTAAGGATTGAATGTACATATACTTTTGATTGTGATGAGATTTTATTAAATGAGGATAAAGTAATGATTGTGATGAGATTTTATTGAGCAAGTGATGCATGGTAGCGTAGTCCCTGTTGGGATGGAGTTGGAATATGCTGGAAAATGGTGTTGGTAAGAGCTGGAATATGATGGAAAATGATGTTGGTAAATGTTGGGAATGAATCTCTATGATAAAGAACCCCAGTCTTCTGGTGTTACTATACAGAACTTGCATAAATATTGTATTTCCATTGTTCGCTGAGTTTACATGATGTCAATTCTTTTACATAATAACAATGGCAATCCATTCATAATGTACAAACAACATCAACAACCAATATTCAAATGAGAAAAAATAGTGATAAGGATGACATTTCATTAAAGCCTCTATTTTGATCAATCAGGTCTGGGTGGGTAGGAAACTAGGCTAGTAGGCGTAGAGCAAGGGAAAATATGGCCAAGGGAAAAATATTACATCACTGTATATAAGCTTCATCAGTAAGGAAAAAAACTAGACCATATAAGCTTCATCATTAAGGATTATAAGTAGTCTATGCCTAGTTAAGTATGTCACAAGCTCATATAACAATTAATTTGAAGCCATTTTCAATCCATCTTGGAAAAGCATAGATGAAAGACTGAGGTCATATGGATACCTTCAATAGGTCTACTTCAGGTGCTATTGGAAGCGATAGTCATATTAAGGTTTAACGAAACCTGCACTCATGGATGAAATCCTTGACAAGGGAAATGCCACTTCGCTTTGTTTAATGAGTTTGACACTAATAAGATGTTAAGAGCCTTCTAATCTTGTTACTAGCCAAAATAAATAACTCGAACGTCCTTTCACATTTCTCGTAACTACCCAAATGAATGAATGATACCCAAAGCCCCAATACTGAAATGCATCATGACATTCACATGCGTTATAAGTGCGTAATGAAATATTCAAAATTCCATATTAGAGAGCTACAAATTACCAACTTTTATTCATATTTATACACATCAATACTGCTGAACATTTTATTTTATTGATGGGCCCAAGATCCTCAAACTCCTAGCTCATCACCTCTTTGTGTAAATAAAAGAACGACATATTTGTTAATGTACATCCGTTCATAATTTCATTCTATAGAACAAATTATTGAAGTTGAGAATGGAGACTTTGACTGTTAAATACATCCTTTTTAAAAATATTTTTTTAAAAAGATCATAATTGATTGCATATTTTTTAAAATTTATTTACCTTAACATAAAAAGGAAGGGTAAAAAACAAATAAACTCTCAAGGACAATACCACATTACCAATACAAAAATATTTTCGAAGTTAGTTGGTTAACACCCCCACTTTCGTCCAACTACATATCACAACTCTTTCCTAATAAGAAACATTTCAATGTTTTTCAAAGTACATTACTAAATAGATATTACTTGACATATGTTTATTGTAAGAGCACGCCATATGTTGAGATGAAGAAAAAAAAGACATAAAATATAGAGTTGAAGAAAAAGAAAACATCAAATATAGAGAGCTAGAGAGAGAAATACATATGATAATCTCGTCCCGAAAGCCACATGGAACTTTATTAGTGTGGCCAGAAACAAGTATCTATTTGCAACCACTTCTTAACTCATATAGAATATAGAATTATTGTCCCTTCTCCCCATAAATAGTTATCAACTCTCTTTGTAGAAATAGAGAGACCACTGTCTCTGATCATTTCGCCCCATACTTGCTAGTTTGTCACGAGCCCTGAAGAGGCTGAGACACAAACAAAGAGGAGGAGGAGGAGGGGAAAATTCAATTATATTCAATGGAGATGATAAGTTTTATAAATTTGATGTGCGTGTGAAGGAAACTCCATGCACCCACTTCCCAGAGTTACTTCTCGTCAGGGTAAACACATTTATTATTATAAATTGTTCTTCAACATATAATATACCTTGCTCCGATACAAACCTTGCAATTTAAATATTTATCATGATTTGCAGGGGACGTGGGTCGCATGGATGGGCTTTAGTGGATGTTAACAAAATAATTTGTACACTTGACGATGATTCAAAGAAAGATGAAGAGAAAGAGGATGCATGGTGGGTTCCCCACCCCAAAAAGGACAGTTTCTATCCAGATGGCCACTAGAAATGGATCAAGTACGTTAAAAATCACAAAATGGTGCATGAACAAAAAACATATTGGCTTCGATCATTGGAGGACATTCATAAACCACCCCACAATATTGATATCAATACTTATATCACCTCTGACTAACTCTAATTTGATTATTTGCACCACGTAAAGATGTTATACACTCTGCTATGACCATCTTTTAAATAATATATAATGATATTAATTCGGATTCGATGGCTTGATCTACATTTATTGTTGTTTTTTACTCGGTCTTAATCATAACCATAACAAAGAGCTAAGAAAGGGTATACACGTTTATATATCTCTAGATGGGCTATATTTAACAAGTAATTACATTTGACAGATTAGTGTTCATTTCTGTGAAAGTGTTTTCTATCACATGATTTAAAGTGAATCCTATAACATAACTTAGAATCTATAATTCATATTAAGGATAAAAATTCATTAAACCAAAACCAGATCCCTCTTAACCTATGCAACCTAAAAATTAATTAAACCCAAAAATTGGTTGAACTCTCTAAACTCCTCTAAAACTCTACGAGTAAATTTTAACCGTTCCATGTTGTTTAAAAAAAAATCATACTGTGACACAAGGTCTCTCCAACAATTATAACCTCACACAAAAGTTTTGAAAAAGTGGCCTCACATAAGGAGTACTTGTTATTATTAATATAAATAAGATGAAAAGTTTTACCCAATTGTAGGGATTCTAGATAAACCTGATGAGCATCTCCCCCACCACCGCCACATACCTACATTTTCATATTGTTGTTCACACTAGGTGATGAGTCCTCACTGGCTGGTACTTTGGCTGCTGTTGGGGAGACACCACCATACCCACGATGTCTTTTGAGAAAAAATCCACGGTGACATCACATTGAGCTGTACCAATACCCAACACCAACAACAATAACAAAAGAAACATAAAAAGTTCCCTTAGGTCCACCCAATGAGTCAAAAAACACAGGCCTTAGTGGGTCCAACAAGAGAGATATCTTCTATTTTTTTAAGGACTTTCAAGAATACCAACACAAAGAATGTTTCTCAGAAGAATGGCTAAAATAACAGAAAACGTGAGCGACAGGAGAGAAGAAATTATGGATGATAGAGGCCCAAAAAAAACCCCTTGAAGATCAAATTTATTATGGAAATAAATGAAACAGAGAGTGACGAATTGTGGTAGGTAGAGTGACCATAATTCCAACAAGGGCGACCGCCTAAATTAAGACCACCCTCAGGTTTCCAAGAGAAGGTGAAGACTTTGTTACCCATGAGAGCACACATCACCTTCGTTGCCGACACCAGTCATACATGAAGAGTTGCAATCATGGTTATCTAATTAATTACAAATTAGACACAAATTCAATTTAATTAAACAGATTACATCTAAATTTGTTTGCTTCCACGTCCCCACCGTTAATTTAATTAGAAAAAAATTAAATACATACAAACTAACCTCGATTAATTTAAATAGATGCAAAGCACATCTAAATTTGTTCGCTACCACCTGATTTCCATGCTGCAAACCCCAACATGTGGTTAACCATGTGGGTAGCAGTAAGAATGGCATCAGACTACCGCTTACCATGCGCCTTTACTCCCAACCTTAACATACTAGTTCCCTTCAAGTCTATAACACTAATTGGGCATGCTGAGATTTGCAAAGATTTTGTCCCCAATTTCTCAGTAGGGTTTTATGGATCGTTAGCTTTATGTGGATATATCCCACAACATAACCTGTTCATCTCAGTCTTGGATAGAATATAGTAATACGGTTTTGTATGTGTGGAGTATTCTTTGTATCAGTCTCTACACAATTTTATTCTATAGTAGTTTTGGTTACTTTTTCATGGATAATATTTGGGTGACAACGAGAGAGAGCACGCTCATGAAAATTAAGGGAAATTCATGTACAATACCTGCGTCAACTCTCTTTTTGTCACTCAAATTATATTTATGAGGTCTCTTTTAATGAAATGAGAAGCTAACATTCAAGGAGCATAATTATATGCAGTCATCTTGACAGATTTCAGTAAAGAGATTGATGACAAGCTTTCAATGAAACAAGGAGCCAAAATCCGAGGAGAAGCATAATTATATATGCAGTCATTTTGAGTGATTTCAGTACACTGACTAATAACACACATTTTAATGGTGTCAAATATTTAAAAGGAAGGAGTGTGCTTCACTAAAGGGAAATTTTCAAAAGACAATGTCGTTTCACAATATTTGGGTAAGGTTTGATTACACATTATATAATCTACAACAAGAACTCTAAATTTTCTATTTTCGAATAAGAAACATCATCGCTTAGTAAAACACCCATTGACAATCCTCATTTCTTGTTCTGTTTTATTTCTAGAATGTTGATTTTGCAAATAGGAAAGCAGACCGTGCATAAAACTATCAATTCATTATGGACAAAAACAAGACCAACTCAATTTTCCCTCCAAAATACCAATTTGCTAATTTTCCAGCACACTAGGTGGTGAACCCTAAGTTAACCTATTAAGAAATTTCAGAAAATCAAGTGACAAACCATAAAAAAAATTTCGTTTATTTACTGATAATACATACCAAGTTTTGGTTGAGCATTGAAAATTGAAATTGTTGAGAGCAGACAATAAAAATTTACTTGATTTGTTGAGACCAGATCGTAAAATTGTAATTTTCTCACCACATA
The DNA here is from genome assembly GCA_032191745.1 of Picea mariana. Lineage (NCBI taxonomy): Eukaryota > Viridiplantae > Streptophyta > Pinopsida > Pinales > Pinaceae > Picea > Picea mariana. The sequence continues at coordinate 38,300 of JASDQU010504372.1, read as the reverse complement.
GGATTCCATTTTAAGTGCACACCAATCATATATTTCATTACAATAAGAGGAAGAATTTGTCTCCTTTAGACATAAACCTCGGGAAAGGTAATAAGCTATGAAGAACAACTGGTCTTATCAACTTTCATCTGCTTCAATTTTTTGGGTGTACAAATACATGCAACATAAACATAGTAGCATAGGATGAGAAAACTAAGAATAGCCAAAAGCCAATAAAAATAATCCAACTTAGATCTATTTAGATTATTTATAAGCCATTCTTGATGTCCTCCTCCTTTTCTTATTCTGTTAACTATGGTGATGAGAAGACTGCTGAGAAAACTGCCAACTCCCATATCTCTCAGATAGAAGGAAATTCCCAAGGATCTCATGCTATCATTGTTAGAAAAACAAGACCGTGGAACAATAAAATAAAACAAATTCGGAAATAAAACACATAAGATACACAATAGAATAGAGACACAAATTTATGTGGTTCACCCAATGTGGGCTATGTCCACCAGAGAAATTGCTAGGTCCTTCCTTTATTATTATCCATCATATGAAGGGACACAATCTACAATAAACCCGCTGTAACCTCCTCTTCTTTCTCGCACAGTCTCCTATCTTAGAATACAACATTCACCATAATGCACAACCACAATACATTTCCCTCATAACAGAGGGTTTCCTTCTAGGGAAAAAAACCCTAACATAATTTTTATCGTTAGATATGTGACCTTATAATGAACGGTCGAGATTTACAATGAAATTACAATATACATTTACAAGGAAATTTTTTCTTCGGGGGCTTCGCCCCCGAACCCCTCTCTGCACTTCCCCGCATGGAAGAGTGTACATACTTCTAAGGTGTAAAGTTTTCATGGGGTATAAACACGGCCGAAAACAAAAGACCTCTGAATCAGGAAGATAATCAGGCTCCACAACCAACAATCATGGACCTGATCATAGAAATATTCCTGCAATCCTACCAATGTAAATACATCCACTATTCCAAGAAAAACAAACTGAGGAATTAACCAAAAGATATCGAGAGGGATTGCATTTTTTGGGGTGTCAAGCAAGCCATGGGTACTTTCTACATGGGTTCTCTTCTTTTCTACTAGAGCTGCACTCACCATGCACAAAACAAAGAGGAACATGCCAATTCCAATCCTCTGAAAACAATTATTCCACGCTCATTCCCTACTATTTTTTTGGATAGTGGTACAATAAAACAATCATATATAATTATGAAAACAAGTGCCAAAAGAGATTAAATTAACAACAAAGACACCCACATGCTAAATCTGGATCAGGGTATTGATCAATCTATCACATTCAACCCATGATTGTAGAAAATCCCTAGGCCAATTAGGTTTTAAGACCAATTAGGTTTTAAGGTCAAGGTGTGATCCCAACCGTTGATCTCGATGATTCAACGTGCATAGTTATCCTTAGAATATATAACCTTGAAGGGGTTTTGTGGACTTAGCGGGATTTCTTCGAAACGTAGCAATAATTTCTATCAACGTTTTCTGCTTTTTCAGTCTAGATATCTTACCCAATGGTAAGTTCAAATGAGTGTTTTTCAGTGTTTCAAATGACTTGTTGCTTTGGGTTTCAGGGTTTAGGGGTTGACTGTTACGGGCATGTTTTTGTGAAGATTTACAACAATATAAATGGTATTTATTTTTTAAAATGCTAGAAGAGAAGCTGGTGGGATTTGAAAATAGGAACCCATCTTTCTGTCCATGGTGCTACCTTTCTTTATGAAAAATGTTGTGCCCTCTGCTACTGTGATTCCAAAGATTAAGCAAGATAACCAGATGGGCACCATCCTCAATATAATCTTGGTTTCCTCTACTTGAGTTATAATGCAAACTTTCCATGCATTTGGCTTCGCGCATCCATGGGTATGATCAGAAGAAAATTGCACCATTATGGTTGCTTTGTCCATAAACCTAATTGGATGACCAAAAAAAGAAGATATCAAATAATAATGATCCTAATAATAATAAAACTGATATTTTTGATCCTTTTTTCAAAAAATGAATAAGTAATAGAAGAAGTGTGGGGATTTATGCTAATGGTCCTTATAATCCTTATGAACAATGGACATCTGATAACATAGCTGCGGGGAAAATTCGATGGTTCGATGCAACAATCATCTATAAGTGCACAATCTTCAAACCTTTATAGATTTTCCAATAAAAATCTTTGTACAATTTTTTGTGTTTGATCATTTTTTCAAAAAACGAACAAGTCATAGAAGAAGTGTGGGGATTTATGCTAATGGTCCTTATAATCCTTACGAACAATGAACAAGTGATAACAAAGTTGTAGGAAAAAATCGATGGTTTGGTGCAACAATCATCTTATCTAAATAACTGATTCTCATGCAATAGTCTTATCTAAATATAAACACCATTTCACTAGCTAAAAGATGTAGTTAGGTTTTTTACACATTGTAGAACTGATAAAAATGCCCAGACCCAGAAGAAAAAAGGTATGCACTTGATCTTAATTGTTTCACTAAGTCACAACTTTGGGATTTAACTTAGATTTAAAGGATATGGTTTGGCTAATGAAACCATGGTTTTGAATTGTTTGTGAGCTTCATGTAACAATGCATGCTACTAGGAATACAAATTATTTCGAAATAGTAGAAATTTACTGGGATTCAACCTTGAAAAAACAATGACATCCAATGAACTAGTGAAGCAACTAATGAACTAGTGAAGCGGTGATGACTAAACCAGTGATGAATCTAATGAACTAGTGAAGTAGTGATGACCAAACCAGTGATGAATCCAACGAACCAGTGAAGCAGTGATGACTGAACCAATGACGAATCTCATGAATCTATTGATGAATCAATGTGTGCTTTGTTGTTCATATGATGGTCCTGGAAAACTCAACTCATCTGCATTGCGAATATAAGGATAAATATGAAAGTTACAATGCTAAAGCACTGATGATGACGGTGGCGGTGGGTGCCCAATATTGCCAAAATTCATCGCATAGTGAGAGATTGTTTGACTTACCTTTCATAATTGTTTAGCAACCAAATGGACATAACTTTAATGATAGCAATAAATAAATCTGACTTACCTTTCATAATTGTTTAGCAACATAAATTTAATGATAACAATGAATATGCATTATGAGCTTTACTAATGTTTGGTTATAAAAAAATTGTAAAATTGAGTTTTGTCTAGTTTTATTTATTTATTTATTGAACTCAAATAAAAATTTAGAAAACTTAAGCCATGTAAACAATGAAGATAATAAATATATAATAGGCTCCAAACAGATATGTGAATTTTATGTAAAGTCAAGATTATTAGGAAATAAAAAGTTAAATAAAAACAATTAAAAATAAAATAAAATATTATTTTCTTTCTTCTATGAAGAGCACAGAAAATATGTCTAATCAATCATAAAGTTATTGAAAGGTCAATGTTGAACAGAAAATATGTCTAATCAATCATAAAGTTATTGAAAGGTCAATGTTGAACAAACATAAAGTAAGACTGTGATGAGATTTTATTGAACAAAGATAAAGCAATGATTGTGATCAGAAAAAATAACGTAAAAGTAGAGAAAATATTAACCTATATTGAAGTCAAGAGATAGAGGAAATTTTATTGAATAAAGATAAAGTAAAAGTGGAGAACATAATGATTGACCTAGATTGAAGAGGAACATGTGATCCCAATCCCATATTTCCATTCCAATTGAATTTTGTTTTAATAATTAATTACATCGTTTATGTAGTTTATATAACATTTAATTTTTAATTTTTTTTACATGTGTAAAGTTATAGTTCATATTATGAAAGTGAATTTTTTAACCTTTGTAAAGTTATAATTCATATTAAGAAAGTAAAGTGTGTAAAGTTATAGTTCATATTATGAAAGTGAATTTTTTAACCTTTATAAAGTTATAATTCATATTAAGAAAGTAAAGTATTTTAATTTTTTTTTACATGTATAAAGGTATAGTTCATGAATTTTCTAACTTTGTAAAGTTATAATTCATGAATTTTTCAACTTTGTAAAGTTATAATTCATATTATAAATGTAAAGTAAAAATGATAGTAACTCCACGCAAAGAAAAAAAATCCCTTTGTAAAGTTATAGCTCATATTATGAAAGTAAAAATGATAATAACCCCACACAAAGAGAGAAAAGCCCTAAAGCATAGTGACTAATGGAAAGATATCAACCGTCCCATAAAAGCCAAAAGTAAAAGACGTGATGGAAAATTTTGTGGTGGCTAGCAACCCAAATTCCATCGCGTCTTTCCAGTGGTCCACATTTTGTCGGCTTCTGTTTTCACCGAACCGACACGGTAAAGCATCTCGTCCTGTACTTCATCGTTCTAGATCATTTCGTCCTTTCCACTGCCCCACATTTTGTCGGCTTCTGACGCGGTAGACCATCTCGTTCTTTACATGTGCGATTACCACTTCATATTTTGTCGTTGTGAAGAGATGGAAGATAAAGGTTCAGCTGTTTGGGGTTTATCTTTTTATTACGTTGAACAGTGTACATCTATTGATAATGGGTATAATTAATTACCTTTTAATCTAAAATTATAATTTGATGGCTAAAAATTGAAGATGTTGGCTTATTTTTAGTGGTTCTTCCAAATCAATGAATGTGATTTACTCTTCATAATTTTCTTGTATTTTGCTGAGACATTTCTTTTTTTGGCTGTAAGCACGTTTCATTTTTCGGCTGTCCACCCGTTTCATATTGAATCCCCAAAAGTGTAAGACTATAACAGTATGGTGCGGAAAAGCCATGGCTGCGGACTCCAAACAGATCATCAAACATTTAGGGTTCCAGCCATTAACCTGCAAAAGCAAACTTTAACATCGCCTTTCAATGTTTATCGGCCACAGTTTTGAGTGGCTATGCTAGTTTACTTGGATGGTGTCAAGTTGTATACCATATTCACTTCACCCCACGTAGAGAGATAAGGGTCGTCTTGATGCCAGTGGAAACGCGTTGAAACATGACTCATAGAGATCGCGCCGGGTTTATTGTATTGGCAGGTGGGAAGATAGATTACTCAAATGTTTAACGTCTATAAATTTTTCTTTGCACACCATCAGCATTTTTTACTGCAATTATTCCCAAAATTTTTGGTCATCATTTTTCATTGCGATTTTCTGCTCTTCTCAGACTCCTAGCTAATCTCCTCCCTTGCAAACTGCTTCGATAGCATCGAACATCCTTTACATCACCTCCATTTCTATTTTCCAGTCGGTAATGGCTGAATCCTCCTCCACCGCTGTCTCCACCGCCAGTGCTGCTAATTCCAACTACGATGTACTTATAAGTCATCGTGGTCCTGATGTAAAGAAAACTTTTGCCAGCAATCTCTACCGGCGCCTTCTTTCATATGGATTGACAGTGTTTCTAGATCAGCCTGAACTGCAACGGGGAGATTATTTAACTCCTCAGATTGAAGGTGCTATTAGATCGGCTTCCGTCCATGTGGCGATTTTCTCTGCCGGGTATGCCGATTCAAGTTGGTGTCTAAATGAGCTCCTGCAAATGTTGGGCTCGAAAGCGCCCATAATTCCAGTGTTCTACCATGTGAAGCCTAGTGAGCTTAGGTGGACGCGGGACAAAAAGAGAAGTTATGCTGAAGCCTTGGAGAAACTCGAAAGGAAGACCGAGTATGACTCTCAGAAGTTGAGGTACGACTCCAGGACGATTGAAAATTGGAGAAATGCTCTTGCTAATGTTTCAGAAATAAGCGGTTTTGAGCGTGAGAACTTAATCGCCCCTCTGGCTATTGTATTATTTTATGCTACATGATATATGCACCGGGTTGGATGATAAGGTAAAAGATTTTGAAAATACTGTCCTATTGCAGCTACAGCATAGCGGGAAACCTCAGATCTTGGGGATATGGGGGTTAGGTGGTGTAGGAAAGACCACGTTGGCAAAATAATTCTTCAATAAGAAGAGTTCATATTATAGTAGATCCTGTGTTTTTTATCTGATGTTGATGTTGGTAAAAGTTTAATTTCGTTGTAGAAAAATCTTCTTAAGAGCTTGAATGTACCAGATCAGATAATAGAAAGGGTTGAGGGTGTTGATGAAGGTAAAGGCATGCTGAGGAAACATCTCTCATTGGTAATCTTAGATGATGTAGATCACCAAGATCAGGTGGATGCTCTTTTGCCTGTTCAAACTGTTCTCCACTCCGATAGCTTGATATTGATTACATCTCGGAACAGACATGTTCTCCTAAGCTCAAAAGTCGAAGAGTCGTCAATATATAACCTAACTGGCCTTAGGCACAACATCCTCTTGAGCTCTTTTGTTGGCATTCTTCAACCGACCACATCCTGCACCGGAATTTGAATCTTTGGTAGAGAAGTTCCTAGAAGCCTATGATGGATTGCCTTTTATCTTTAAAGGTGATTGGGGCACTTCATTATGGAAAAGACACATCTTATTGGTAATACCAATTGAATAAACTTGGACGCATTCTTCCCAATGACATTAAACAAAAACTTCAAATCAGCTATGACGCACTGGATAACGAGGAAAAAGAGAGGTTCTAGGATATTGCGTGTTTTTTCATCGGCGAAGACCGGGATATGGTGACAAGAATATGGGATTGTGGTTTGTGTGGGTTTCAAAATTTTCAGGGCAAATGTCTTGTAGAGGTGAATCATGAAAACAAAATAACTAGCACACCCTAACACACCCTAGAAGTGGGAAGGGAACACCCAACGGAATGCAGAATGCAAAGTGTATATATTGCAAAAGTTTTTAGTTTTTCTTGTTTTTTCTTCAACTTTACAATGGGTTGTACTCTTATTGTTCACCTTCTTTCTATTCCTTTTTTAAAATCCCTGCATTATTATTATATTCACTTTTTTTTAATGGCCTTTTTAAAGTCCATATATTACATAGAGGTAGTATTCCTCTTATAGTTACTTATTATTAATCTTTAAAAAACAATCAAACTATAGTGTAAGAGGTGAAATAGTTTTTCTCCAAAAACAATTTTGGTTGACATGGTTCAGTGATGAAGTCTTGCAATGTCTTGTGATTAAACATCTAAGAAAGCCCTACTTCAACATGCCTACACAATTTGAAAAACGATAATCCATCTATTTGGTTAATTAAATGTTACACATTGAAAATATGTCAACAAAGAAGAATATTACATCTATTTGTATGACAAGGTAACATCAATATGTTAATGATTAAGAATATTACATCCATGTGCAAGATAAGGTTTGATCCAAATGAGATCAATAGTCCATCATGCATGATAGGATCATCACATCAATAATTTCCCATCAATGGCGGCACGTTGGCTATGATCATCGTCCTTTCCTAAGCTATACATGTTCCATGACCTAAGCATGAATTCCATTTCAAACAAACCAAATATTATTTCGTAGGATTTTGTGATGACTATTAATTAGATAATCTTTGTTCATTTCCCCCTTTCCTTCTCTTAATTGAAGTGAATCAAAATCCTAGCAATTCCAGTACTCCTCTCAAGTGACATTTGTGAAGAAAATATCTATGATCATATTTCTTATAGTGTGAAACTATCAACCAACTTGGAGAATCCAAGACACAGATTAGAATTGGTAAAAGTAAACTTTCATAAATGTAGAGTCCACATATACAATGTAAGAAGGTGCCACATCACAAGTAATTTCATTCTTCATTAGTTTGGTGCCATATGTTACACTTTTAAGTTACTCAAACATGCTTTCTTTGCCGATACCAACAGAGGGAGTATAGTTGGAAATGCTAAACACTGTCCATATGAAGAGATGTTGGATTATCAATTTTCATGTCTTCTAACTTCCACTCTTGATGATGATTGATGATGACATGAAAAAGTTGGCCATTAACCAAATATTGATTAAAGTCAATTTGCTAAAAATGATTTTTTAAAGATTTCAACATGTGAGAGGTTTTGCATTAACCGATGTCAACTTTGTATTTTGTGTACGAAGTTTGAGCTGTAGCATCCTTAAATATCAACATTTATCAGTAGATTTTGGATTCGACTTATGATGGTATCTCTAAGTGCTTCACTAGGAATGTTGTTGTATATGAGGCCAATTTATACCGTAATCCTATCAGTTCAAACTCTTTTATCGAATCTTTTTTGTAAATTGCTAGCATTGAGGTCAACTAAAAGATAGATACACGTCATGTTGATGTGTGAGGAGATCATGGAAATCCTTGTGTCATTGGCTATTGATTCTTGTTGTTATTGTTATGATAGAAAGTGGGTAGGTTTCTCTTTATCAGATCGATTTCAAGAATTAGATAATCACTTATCACTCTCAGCCTTGAAATTGTCTTTGAATTATTGTTTTATTTCATAATCACTACACCTAGAGCGTTATTACTTTTTACATTTCTTTACAGGGAAATAAAACAAAAAATAATATATGATTTTAGGCATAAAGCATATTGAAAAGATAACACAAAGACCAAGTAAGACCACGTAAATTTTGCTCTCCTATGAAAAAAAAAAATCATGTTAAAAGTAAATCAATTATGGACCTGAAAGCCATTAAATGTATGATAAAAGATAACAAGCATATTTTGTTTTTCATCACTCAATTTATTAGACTTTTGTCACATAATTGATACTTGATCCTATACCAATGTAGATTCATCTTCTCCAAATTTATTAAGTATAGAGAAGGATTAAAAAATTGAGATGCAAATCTTCATAGTGCATAAATATTAGTAGCTAAGTTCAATCTATGTTGGTGTACATGTATATATGCTTGGTATTCTTTTCTTATTTTTTCATGTATATATGCTTGGTATTCTTTTCTTATTTTTTTTGAATATATATATATATATATATTAAACATCCCATCCATACCGAGTCTTTTTTTTTTAATATTATATTGGATGGAATTATGTTGTGTATTGTTTGAAGCAATGACATTACACATCTCCCTCATAATGGGCTTGAAATTCACCTTGATTTTTCCATGCCTTGAGTAATAACTGTTGTTACACATGATTTTGGTCACTCTGGTGATGTCTCAATAGTGATGTATTCAGGCTCCCAACAAAGACCTTTTTCTTGAGAAAAGTGGCTCTTGTCTTCTTCCAAAAACATATTTTTAAGATGAGTTCGTAGGCTACCTATGGTCTAGGGTGCGAGAATCCTTCATTCTCACAGGCCACCCACACTTAGGGTGCGAACTTCTCGCAGTCTACTCCATACACAGGGTGCGAACCTATTTTTAAGCTTGGAAAGGAGAAGAGGTCTCGAGGGTTCTAAAAGGGAATCTTCTAGAAAATGAGTTGGCATTCGCATGGTTGTCATTCTACTAACTTCTTAGATTTGATGGGATCATCTTCATCCATGTAACCATCTCTCCTTTTCCTATATATTGAAAGGTTTCTAATGGAAAAGGTTAAGCAAGATTGAATGAAGAATTGGTGAAAGAATTGTGTGAAGAACCCTACTTGGACAGAAGCTTGAAGACTCTATTTTGTCTATCAAGAGGAATTGGATCTTCTTCATGAAAGTGTAGAGCAAGTGTGTGTATTGGAACCAAGGGTCACTGAAAGAAAGCTTGCGACATCAAGGTGATCAGGTTGAATCTTCTACTTTCAATTAATATGATACAACGACATGTCCATTTCCCATAAAGTCACTCTTACTTTATTGTGTAACTCCTTGATCATCTGCATAAGTTGACATTGAATATATTTTGCTATCTTCACTTTTGTTGGTTTGTGCTGTCTTGGACTTGACTTCATGAGAGCATCGAAGCGAAGCGGGAACAACAAATACCTAAAGAAGCGATATCAAGGTATGTCACTTATTCCTTCTCTTTAGTAGATTCGATGACTACAACTTAGGGAAAGAGTCGTGTCCTGTCTTGTTTTGTTCTAAATCCAGGTGGATCTAGGGAGATCTATTAGTGTTCGCACCTACACATTTGTCCAATAACAAAATTGGTGACTCCACTGGGGATGAAACCCATTTTTTGTGGTTCTTGGTGGTTTTTCCTTGGCCATTTGCTCTTAACTTACCATTTTTCATTTCCATCAATCTCTGAGTCTCGAGGATACCCTGATAGACTCTCTGGGTCTAGAAGTTCCTTAATTTTTTTGAATATATATATATATATATATATATATATATATATATATTAAACATCTCATCCATACCGAGTCTTCTTTTTTAATATTATATTAGATGGACTTATGTTGTGTATTGTTTGAAGCAATGAAATTACACATCTCCCTCATAATGGGCTTGAAATTCACCTTGATTTTTCCATGCCTTGAGTAATAACTGCTGTTACACATGATTTTGGTCACTTTGGTGATGTCTCAACAGTGATGTATTTAGGCTCCCAACAAAGACCTTTTGCTTGAGAAAAGTGGCTCTTGTCTTCTTCCAAAAACATATTTTTAAGATGAGTTCGCAGGCTGCCTATGGTCTAGGGTGCGAGAATCCTTCATTCTTACAGGCCACCCACACTTAGGGTGCGAACTTCTTGCAGTATACTCCATACATAGGGCACGAACCTATTTTTAAGCTTGGAAAGGAGAAGAGGTCTCGAGGGTTCTAGAAGGGAATCTTCTAGAAAATGAGTTGGCATTCGCATGGTTGTCATTCTACTGACTTCTCAGATTTGATGGGATCATCCTCATCCATGTAACCATCTCTCCTTCTCCTATATATTGAAAGGTTTCTAATGGAAAAGGTTAAGCAATATTGAATGAAGAATTGGTGAAAGAATTGTGTGAAGAACCCTGCTTGGACAGAAGATTGAAGACTCTATTTGGTCTATCAAGAGGAATTTGATCTTCTTCATGCAAGTGCAGAGTAAGTGTGTGTGTTGGAACCAAGGGTAACTGAAAGAAAGCTTGCGACATCAAGGCGATCAGGTTGTATCTTCTACTTTCAATTAATATGATACAGCGGCATGTCCCTTTCCCATAAAGTCACTCCTACTTTATTGTGTAACTCCTTGATCATATGCATAAGTTGACATTGAATATACTTTGCTATCTTCACTTTTGTTGGTTTGTGTTGTCTTGGAATTGACTTCACGAGAGCATCGGAGCGAAGGGGGAACAACAAAGACCTAAAGAAGCGATATCAAGGTATGCCACTTATTCCTTCTCTTTAGCAGATTCGATGACTACAACTTAGGGAAAGAGTCATGTCCTGTCTTGTTTTGTTCTAAATCCAGGTGGATCTGGGGAGATCTATTAGTGTCTGCACCTACCGAATTGTCCAATAACAAAATTGGTGACTCCACTGGGGATGAAATCCATTTTTGGTGGTTCTTGATGGTTTTTCCTTGGCCATTTGCTCTTAACTTACCATTTTTCATTTCCATTAATCTCTGAGTCTTGAGGATACCCTGATAGACTCTCTGGGTCCATAAGTTCCTCAAATTGTTTTGTCTTTTTTCCAAATTTTGCTTAGTTTCAGGCCTTCTCGCACTGCACCCTTCTGTAGCCTGCGAGAACCACTAGGGTTCACATCCTGTTGTTCAGTTCAGTGAAAACTTCTCCCACTCTACTTTTTTCTAGCCTGCGAGAATCCTTCATTCTCGCACTGCACCCCACTGCCAGCTTGCGAACCCACTTGCAAATTTTTGGATTTAAGTCCCTTTTTCCCTTAGATGCCCAGATTTGTATGTGCGAGTTATACAACATAATCCTCCACCGACTAGGGGGCAACAACCTCAAACGAGCTCCATCATACCCCCTAGTATAGGCCAACCCTATCCAGGTACGTCTAATCCTATTTGGGGCTCGAATTCTCAACCCCACTCCCCCGTTCAAGGGTACAACCCTATGAGTTACTTGCCTCCACACTAACAACCGAATCTACCCAAATCCTCGCATTATATGCAGACTGATTATGGTCCACTGTTTTTCTGACGGGATTCCCTCTGAAAAGTCACCAGTATCCGCATGCGAATAGACAGTTACCTTTCTTAGCCACCCTGGACCTCCTGGATCTGTTAAGGATTTTAAATGATCTGATCCGCCACTCTCCTCAATGGCCGACCATACCGGCCAAACTACCATCTGACATCCCTAAATTCGATGGTAAACCAGGAGAGGACCTGAACAATCATGTAATGACTTTTCACCTTTGGTGCTCATCCAACTCCTTGATGGATGACTCTATTCGTTTAAGACTTTTTCAGTGAACCCTCACGGGTTTTGCCGTGAAGTGGTATATAGAATTACCACGAGGTTTCTTCGCCAACTTCAACACCCTCGCTATGGCTTTCCTCACCCACTACCAGTTACCGATCTGCTATGAAATGGGGACCGAGATTTTGAGTTCTTTCAAACAAACCAAAGCCACTCATATCTCCAATCACATTCGTGAGTGGCGATGGAGACGACGTCTCATCAAACTCAAACTTCCCGATCTGTTGCTGGTAGAGTGGTTCACGAAATCATTCATGAAGGACATCGGTTGTGACATCACCATGGGTGGATTTATCACAAAAGAACAGGTCATTAGTCGTGCTCAATACCTTGACCTCGTTTACTCACAAATGGGTACTCTTTATGACTTACTCCCTGATGTGCCTCGTCCTTCTACTTCTGCCACTTCAACTACTCTTGCTGCTTGTCATGCAGCCGATGGTGTGATTGGCACTTTTCATGCCCAACCGCATTCCGTCCAAACCTATAGCAAGAACCCCCAAACCAATTTCTTCTAATGTTCAAAATGCTCCATCTCCTACCCCTCCCACTGAAAAGACTTCTAAGGTAAATGCTGTTCAATCTACCCCTGCCGGTAAAAACAAATCCAGAAAGGGAAAGGGTAAGAATAAGGAGGACAAAAATAATTCACAAGTAGAGAGAACCAAAACATAACCTGTTGACGATAGGGATAAGTGCAAACCCCGATACCCTTGTCTTATCTGTGGTGATTATCACTACACTAAGGATTGTCCACGATGAATCGAGGTTACTAAGTTCCTTCAATGGACCACGAAACCACCCACTCCGGGCGTATTGTCACAACCCTTCCCTTATCAACAATAGGCCCAATTGGTCATTCATGACCTTCCCCCTCCAATACATCCTATGTCTTAATGTGTACAGGTGATTCAAGGCAGAATGACATCACACTTACCACTCGAGCCATAGATTATTCTTCCTCCAAAGAGAAGGTTGATGCGATACCTCCTTCGTTGGTCCAACCATCTCCCATGAATCCACCTACCAACAGTCCTCTTCATATCGAACGATCGAGCCTCAATACAGTTCTTCACCCTCCTCCAAAGGGTGTTGTTCGGAAATTGGCTTTCAATCCCCATGCATGTGCTGCCCAGAACTACAGTATTTTCAAAGATCTGGCCCAAGCACTGTCTGCGATGTCAGCCCTCGAAGTCCTCCAGAGTTGTCCTATACAACGGAAGACACTGTTGAAAGCTATTGGTGGAATCGACCCTACGGATACAAATTTAATAATTTTTGACTTGGAAGATCACATCTCAAGGTTAGCCCCTCAACTCGCATTCCAAATACAAGTTATCGTCTCTAACAAAAAAATTTGTAAAACAGTTATCGACGAGGGTGCCTTGACATGTGTCATGTCTCTTACCTGCTGGAAGGCCATCGACTCTCCTCTTTTGACTAAATCCCACAACACGCTCAAAGCCTTTAATGGCTCTGGTTTTAAGCCTTACGGTGTCCTCCCTTCGTTGCTGATTATGTTAGAAGGAAAAATGGTCCAAATTGAAGTAGAGGTCTTTAACGCTCCTCTCGATTACAACCTTCTACTTGGCCATAGTTGGATTGATTCCATGCACCCAGTTGTGTCGACTCTTTTCCATGTTGTGCATTTCCCACATCAAGGAAAGTTAATTACCGTCAACCAATTAGCCTTCTTTAACTCAGATACACGTATTGACAACATACCGTTCATTGCCAAACCCCCCCCCCGGATATGAGAATGTCGGTGTGGGTCTTCTTAAAGACTCCTCATTAATGGGTACCTTCCCCATCCCACCACCCGATGTTCCACATCCGTTTGTCACCTCGATCAACATGATCTCCACCTCTATTCACAAAACCCATGCATCTCATGACCCATGGATGATACCCAACCCCGACGATCATCTTCGTTATGGTGACAAAATGCCTTTAAGTTCGGTCGAATCTGCCTATCAGGCCATTCATTCGACAACCCCTTCTACCCCCTCTCTTGGTGATTTATCTCCATATCCTTTCCGCGTTATTTTTCCCACGGTTGAGATGATTATGTCTATTTTGGAAGACACCCTCTGGGATGATGGACACCATCATTCCATCCTCTTCCTGGAACAACAGACCATCGAGGGTTACCGACATATCTCGACCCCATCGACCATTGTCGTCATTTCTACCATTCTCGACGCTACACATGATGTGTTTTACGAAGGGAACTTAAGTAATATCTCACCCACCATCCCCCTCGACATATCAATAAAACCTAGAATTGTCGAAAATGTGCATATCGGAGCTTCATGTTCCCCTGACAAAATTGTCACCTACAAGTCGATTTTCGAAGAATTTTGTGACGTCTTCGCCTGGAGCTATGAAGAAATGCCGAGTATTGACCCCGACATTTTGATACATGAGATTAAGACATACGCAGACACTAAAACTTTCCAGCAATGACTTCGTCCGGTCCACCCATGTAAAGTGGCTGCCATCAAGCTTGAAGTCAAGAAACTTCTCAAAGATATCTTTATTTACCCAGTGGATTTCATTGACTAGGTTTCCAATCTTGTCCCGATTGACAAGAAATAAGGCACAATCTGCCTGTGCGTTGATTATAGGGATATTAACAAAGCATGTCCTAAAGACAACTTTCCTACCCCCTTCATTGACCAGATCGTCGACGATTGTGCTGGCAGTGAAATATTCTCTCTGATGGATGGTTTCTCCAGATATAATCAAATCAATATTGTTCCCGTGGACCAACACAAAACCACTTTTATTTGTCCTTAGGGCACTTTTGCTTATCGAAAACTTCCTTTCGGTTTAAAAAATGCTGGCGCAACTTTTCAGCGCGCTATGTCTTACACCTTCCATGATATCAAACACATCGTGCAGCCATATCTCGATGACTTACCCACTCATTCCATGCACCATGTAGATCATCACATACACCTCCGTGCCATTTTCCTTCGGTGTCGGTTTTACCATATACACTTGAATCCCCACAAATGTGTTTTGTGCGTCGAATCCGGTCGACTTCTAGGATTTATTGTTTCACTTCAAGGGATCAAGGTAGATCCTTTGAAGGTTGAGGTGATTGTCAATCTCCCTCCTCCTTCTTCGCTTCACTAGTTACAAAGTTTGCAAGGGAAGGCAAAATTTCTTCGTCGTTTCATCCCAAACTATGCCGAGCTAACTCTTGGATTTACCCGAATGCTCAAGAAAGGGTTTGATTTCATATGGAATACCATTGCCAACAAAGCTTTTGAAGCTTTGAAACTGTCTCTGATACGTACCCCACTTCTCTTCCCACCTGATTACAGTCGAGATTATTTCCTCTACCTCGCAGCCTCGGACTACACCATCGCTATGGTTCTCATCCAGGAGGATGATTCTCATGAAAAACATGTCATCTATTACATGAGTCGAAGTCTTACGCCTACCGAGACCAAGTATTTACATGTTGAAAAACTGGCCTTGGCAGCCATCCAAGTAGTTCAACATTTCCGGCACTATATCCTCTCTCGCAAGACTATGGTAATTTCTAACTGCAACCATATGCAGCACATTCTTACACGTCAACTGCTAGGGGGAAATACTCCAAATGGATCGTGATACTCCAAGAGTTTGACTTAGAATTCGAATGCGCTAAGTCCAAGAAATCCTTAGTGTTTGCTGAGTTGATATGCGACTTTCCCTACTCTGAGATAGAAAATGTAGCAACCGATTCATTACCTGATGAATCCCTTTTCCTGATTAGTTCCGATGATATTTGGTATGGAGATATCATCATATATCTCCAAACCTAGAATTTCCAGCCCAATTTGTCTAGTACTAACCACCGTCGAATACACTACCAAGCCCATCAGTATATTATCCTCGATGATACTCTTTATTGTCATGGGATTGACTCCATTTTTTGACGTTGCCTCATGTTTGACGAAGCCGAGAAAGCCCTAAATGACTGCCATTCTGGAGCTTGTGGTGGTCATATGTCTGGGTATGATACTACCTAGAAGATCTTGCGAGCAGGGTATTTTTGGCCTTATTTATTCAACGATTATATAATTTTCATCCAAAAATGCCATGCTTGCCAGACCTACAACAATAAAATATGGTCACACCCTGCTCCTCTTCATCCTGTGGTCTTTGTTGGTCCTTTTGTGAAATGGGGTATCGATTACATGACATGTCACCCTCACTTAGCCGGGGGGCATGGATACATTATTGTAGTCATAGATTATTTTACGAAATGGGCCGAGGCGATGCCGACATTTGCCAACACCGGAAAGACCGCAACATTATTCATATTCAATCACATCATAGCTCGTTTTGGTGTTCCTCAGGCTATCGTTACTGATCACTGTAGCCACTTTAGAACCTTCATGATGTCTGAACTCACTAAAAAGTTGGGTCTTTGCCATGAAAACTCAACACCCTATTACCCACAAGCCAATGGCTAAGTCGAAGAAATTAACAAATTCCTCATTACCATGCTTCGACGAATGATAGGAATTCACAAAACGAGTTGGCACATGATGTTGTTTTCAACATTGTGGGCTTACCAGAAATCTGTTAAGTCTATTACCGAGTTCACACCATTCCAGTTTGTCTATGGTCTAGAAGCCATCCTGCCAATTGAATGTGAGAAACCCTCCCTAAAATTAGCCGTTGAACTCCTCCCAAACACTTATGCCGAAGAAGAATGTCTGTTGTATCTCATGCGATTAAACGAAACTCATCGCGACGCCACCCTAGTCATAGAAACCCAGAAGAAACACATCAAAGCCCAATACGATAAACATGTCAAGCCTCGCGTTTTCTTCGAAGGTGATCTGGTTCTCCTTTACGAACAAGATCGAGATATGCTAGGAGCAGAAAAATTTGAAGCTATGTGGCGAGGTCCTTATATCGTTAGACGAGTTTTGGAGAAAGGAGCTTACAAGTTAGTGGACTACGACGGTATCCCTTTGAGTGAACCCATAAATGGGTTGTACTTAAAGAAGTACTATGCCTAAGATCACCTGTTCATGAGTGCTTGTATTTTATTGTATCATACTTCTTGTGTGTTACTGTAGTATGCTTTTTCGTTATCTAGTCTCTGCCCTCGACCACTTATGTTACATTGTGTTTGGTTTTCAGATGTCGGAGTCTTTGCTACCCCACATTGGCTTCGTTGATGGTGCTTTCCGTAGTACTTAGAACCTTGCTTCTTCTTCTTGGGAAATTTATGCCCCTACAAACGAACTTATCACTCTACGAGGTGTGTGTATTAGCTGTGCGACCAACAATATTGCAGAGTATAGCACCGTCATTGAATTGTTGATTGATGCTATTTCACTCGATATCCGCCACTTGGTTGTACGACTCGATTCACATCTAGTAGTACTACAACTAAGTAATGTCTATGCTATTTGAAGTCCTACTTTATTACGGGTATATTTACGAATTCACCTCTTGGAACGTTATTTTGATTATATTGAGTATCATCACATTCCTAGATGTATAAATACATTGACTGATGCATTAACTAACTATGTATTAGACAGACATTTGGGCCATTTATAAACCAATCACATCACATGTATCACACAAACCAAGATAAGCTAGTAAAAGCCGTATATATGTATATAATGATCAAAAGTTTTTACAAATTTTTTTTGTCCAAGGACCAAAATCTCAAAATGTGAAGCTCATAGCTTCTACAAAATAGCATCATGGGTGATGCTCATGATAACACACAACTGCCTAGGCCACCCTACGAAGCAGTCGACTAATAGATTCTGAGACGCCTATAGTATGGCATTGATAACGTCTAGGGATCTCCCCAATAGCCATATCTGGGATGTTAGCGGTCAACCCCTCCAAGTTCTGCTCCACTGCCTCATAGTCTTTGGCATCCCATTGCGCCATTGGAGATGCCTCTCCTCACCGTTGAATAGGAGATGTTCCTGGAGGTTGATATGGCCCCACATCTGTGTCATCAAAAAGAGATTTTTTGATTAGTTCTTCGACAAACATAAAAACATTTTATATGATAAAAATCACAAAAACATTTAAAAAGAACAAAATGTGTACTTCTTACCTAGGTCACCCCATTGAGCATCCTCAGGTAGGGACAAATCCAGATCCCCTCAGAAATCCAAACAAGTGTATGCGTAGTCATCAATCATCAACATCTGTGGCTACAACCAGTCGAAAAATGAATCATTGTACTTGATGATGGGCCCAACTATGTGTCAGGCCATGAGGTTGCACCACCTCAGCATCCTAGGATCCTGTGGGGTTGGTAAACCCCAATAAACCTGTAATCTCATCAATGGGACCCTCTCGAGGAAGAAGGACACCAAAAGTGATCCGTACCCAAACTGCTTCAAGTTGCCCCTCCTGCACTTCGTCAATTACCTCTTCATACTGCGAAGAACTTCATTCGACCAGTTGAAGACTCATGGCTCTGTGCACTCTATGGAGTATTGGAAGTAGCTTTGGAGAGCCATGTGTGGAGCTGCACTCCCGTCCATGCGTGCTATAGTGAACAAGATGGTTCACAGGGTCAAGTTTTGAACCCCCCAAATAGAAACCTTGCCCTTGCTTCTTTCTACCTCAGGAACATAGTACTGGTGACAATACTCACTCACAGAGAGTCTGCCACCTCATCTATCGGTCAAGCTAGAGTGGTACCCATGCCATGATAGTCCTGTTAGAAAATAGATATCCTCGATATCTAGGGTCAACATGTGGACTCCCACGTGAAACAATTGTTGGTCCACGTCCCACATATGAACTAGGTATTCCAGCAATCTAAGTTGGGCCCTCATACTCGAAATCTTGAAGAATTTCAAGAGCCCATAGTCCCAGAGGGCAGCGACTGTACCCGGGTCATTCCCCGCAATAGAATCATCTTCCTCATGTTCTCTTTCTTGCCACTCCAGCATTGTGATGATCAAACACTTGCACAAGAACCATAAGAGAAGGGTAAACAACTTATTTCAAACCTTGGCATAATTTTTATTGAGAAAATATCAAATTAAAATTTCATTTTTCGGCCCCCACAGGTGCCCCTTTATCACAATGCGAGATTCTCACAGGTTCCCTTAAGTTCACCTATGAGAATCCTAGATTCTAGTAGGTCTCGCATGGCTAGCCTACGAGAACGCTTGGGCGCAAGTTATGGCCCTAAAATGAACCTAAAACCTTGAAAATTGCCAATAAAAACTAAAACTAAACCATGGAAAAGGTAGAAGATCAAGAGCTTACCTCGTTGGCGGAGATGATTCGCCAAATGGTCACTTGTGCCTCCCACGATCGAGCAATGAAATTTGGGGGAAAATGAGGTGTATTGGGCAAAGTTCTTGGCAAAATCACAATGAAAATGGTAAAAGCCCTTTTTACCCATATTTATTCACTTTTTACCATTTTTGTTGATTTTTATATTGTTTTGTCTATAAAACCTAATGCCTAATAGTCTTATGAGTGTGACTTTTTGCAGATATAACAACTTTGAACTCCACATGAAAGAGTACAGATGTTTTTTCTTTTTCATCGCATGTACGACTACTTTTTATGGTTTTTAGAAAAACCTCGAGCTCAATCTTTGTTCGTTCTCTTGCTCGAAAATACATGAGAACATAACTGAGTATACTTTTCTCATCTTTTCGTACTCTTCATGGTCACATGAAAACAACGAATGCAAGGGAGTATCCTTTAAGCTCTTTTTCACAATCCATAAAAATGAAAAGATGGCCGAGCGACCTTGTTCTGTTCATGCTCGTAAAAGTATCTGAACAAAACGTTTGATGGGCGATAGTTTATCACTTTTTCGGTCCTGTCGAACTATTTTACGAAAAAGGAACTGAGAGAGTTCTCTTTAAGTGTTTTTTAGACTCTCAAAACATGAAAAACCCCCGAGTTTTCTATCTTTGGACTCGTTAAACAAACATCGAAAGATCCGTAATGGGACCGAGCCACTCCTTCTTAGGGTTTGTTAAATATATTCCGAGTGACTCATCTGAAGGATGATCTTACATCAACAAGCATATGTTATCCTCCTCAAGCTTGCGTAAAAATAAGGAGGTACTTGCTAGAAATGGTGGGGGAAATTTTGGGAAAGGGATGTGTTTTCATATTCATATTAATGGCAGTAAGCGTCGCTCTTGAACATGACACCCCTATTCATCATTTGAAGTTGGTTTGGGAAATCCATTTTCTCTCATTTGACTTGCTAGAAGGTCATATCCTGGGTCGTCTCTGAGTTAGTATTGCCAAGTCCTTGGTCGTGTCATTCATATGTTTAAGAGCAGTTCATCCAAGCCCTCTACCGAGTCAGCCATATGCAGTTGTCCATTCTTACTATGTCAGCCTTCCCTGTGTCCGTTTCAACCTATATTCATACTCTGTTTCATCCTCAAAATCTGTTACTTATTTCATGTCATTGATGAGGGATACATCAAGGCCCTCCTGTGACAAGTCTTGTTTCATCGACTCCAACTCATTATCCGAAAACAAGACATAGAAATTATCTGGTACCTTGGAACTTGCATGCCTCAATGGCAGGTTTCCTTGCTTTCGACAGTGGGTTTTCGTTATTGACCCTTGATCGAGAGGTTCCGTCGAGTGTTCAACCTCAACTCATTTATTCACATTCGTTGGATTGTACTAGTGTACCTTGGGAGTCATTGACATTAATGGTGATTTCCCTCACACTTGTTAATGGTTTCATCAATGACCGGTAATCAAGTGGTTTCTACCATGTTCGACTTTAGCACATGTAATCGCATGGCTAGATTCGTACTTTCTAGTGATGGGTCTGAAGACCCTGGGTCTCATCTTTTTGATCCAGGCTGTGATGGAGTATGTATGATTTGCATCGGCACAAAGATCCACTTTGTATTTCATGTGGCTATGTCGTCTTAATTTAAGTCTTCTCACATAGATCCATAGTGTATTCCTAGTGACTATGTAGTATTTTGACAGGATGGATCCATGGTGTATGATTGGTGGCCATGAACTACATTCATGATGTCATCCATATGTGATCTGAGTATAGGAATTCTTACCTCAGAATTGGTATTATATTCTGTAGATGCTTGGTTGTTTGCAGATTTTTGATTAGCTGTGCTCCTGGTTTCTGACACACACACACAGTTTATAAAGTATTTTGGCTGTCACAAGTTTTGGCCTCATACTTTGGGGGGAATTTTGTTACACATGATTTTTGTCACTCTGGTGATGTCTCAACAGTGATGTATTTAGGCTCCCAACAAAGACCTTTTGCTTGAGAAAAATGGCTCTTGTCTTCTTCCAAACACATATTTTTAAGATGAGTTCGTAGGCTGCCTATGGTTTAGGGTGCGAGAATCTTTCATTCTCGTAGGCCACCCACACTTAGGGTGTGAACTTCTCGCATTCTGCTCCATACAAAGAGTGCGAACCTATTTTTAAGCTTGGAAAGGAGAAGAGGTCTCAAGGGTTCTAGAAGGGAATCTTTTAGAAAATGAGCTGGCATTCGCATGGTTGTCATTCTACTGACTTCTCAAATTTGATGGGATCATCCTCATCCATGTAACCATGTCTCCTTCTCCTATATATTGAAAGGTTTCTCATGGAAAAGGTTAAGCAAGATTGAATGAAGAATAAGTGAAATAATTGTGTGAATAACCCTGCTTGGACAGAAGCTTGAAGACTCTATTTGGCCTATAAAGAGCAATTGGATCTTCTTCATGCAAGTGTAGAGAAAGTGTGTGTGTTGGAACCAAGGGTCACTGAAAGGAATCTTGTGACATCAAGGTGATAAGGTTGTATCTTCTACTTTCAATTAATATGATACAACGACATGTCCCTTTCCCATAAAGTCACTCTTACTTTATTGTGTAACTCCTTGATCATATGCATAAGTTGACATTAAATATACTTTGGTATATTCACTTTGGTTGGTTTGTGTTATCTTGGACTTGACTTCACGAGATCACCAGAGTGAAGCGGGAACAATAGAGACCTAAGGAAGTGATATCAAGGTATGTCACTTATTCCTTCTCTTTAGTAGATTCGATGACTACAACTTAGGGAAAGAGTCATGTCCTGTACTGTTTTGTTCTAGATCCAAGTGGATCTAGGGAGATCTGTTAGTGTCCGCACCTACCAATTTTTCTGATAACAACTACTTGATCTAAGATATAATTGAACTTTCTGCAATCTTTAATTTTCTTATGTTTTGTATTAGTGATCCCTTTTTTTAGTTTTTTTTTAAATGTTCTTAGCAAAGTCAACATTGGACTCAATTTGGATATGACCTATCAAAGCATGCATAGATCTCATATTCCACAATATCATCATTGTTGTGGAGTTCAAAAGATTGTTTAAGGAAAAATTGAACATTCCTATGCGATCAATCGCTCCTTTAAACTATAAAATATGATTATTGTGACTTATTCAAGTTATCAAGAACAAATGAAAAAGGCTATAGAGAGACTTTGGAAATATATAAGGATCTTGATTTCACATCAAAAGTAGCACACCACTTCTTAACATCGTATCTAATAAGCACCCAGATGGATCAAAAGAAATATAGTCATAATACTCTCGGTGCTTAAAAGATCCATACTTAAGATGGGTCTATGATCATTTACTTTATTATAGACTTTTATAATTATTATGGTTGGCTACTTTTTAATTTTTCATTTCTAAATTTATTAATTTTATAGATTTGAGATGTCTACATACATTGTAGATGCACCTAACTACAGTAAGTGTAATGATTTTTTTGGCTTAGATCCTTAAATATTCTTGCTTTCACCATGTTTTACAAATTGTCTTGGAGAAAAAAAATATTGAATCTTGAAGTTTGAAATCCTAATTAATTCCAAAAGACCTAAATTTGTAAATCTATTACAAAACATCTCATAGAATTGTACCATGATCATTGATCATGCTTCATATTCTAATGGTCAAATAACACTACTCGAATCCATACCCATGCTTGCATGGTCACATGACGTATTCCCTCTATCCTCATTATCATTATTGGACTAAAATCTATGGTACTTTCTTGTCCTTGTGTTGTTGCATAATTTCAAAACATTCACTAAGCTTCTTCTTCTAAATCTAAGTCTAGATATTGGGTTGGTGTAATTACATACCTAGGATGTAGGACGCTCGCTAATGCATTAATTAATATATCAAATTCTTTAATCAATGATCCTAATGATTCTTCTTCTCTAATTAGATAGATTGTCTATGATATGATATAGGTGAGGATTTTATTTCTTGGGTTGGTCACCATCCTAGGTTGTCTGTTCCCCACCCTGAACTTATCACTGAGGTATAGTCCAACATGCTTTGGAATTATGAGTAACCTCCTTTGGATCCATTTTCTAACTAAGTGGTTAGAGAGTGATGCAGACCCCCCTTCTATCCTAAGGGTTGCACAACCTTCTGGTCTAGGATCAATCAAGAAATTGAGTCTGACTGAATCTTCGGCCCCTCAAGAACCTCAATTCCACTTAAAATGCCCTCCTTCCCTTAAAGCGAAGGTTATATGGAACCCACATCTTTCTCCTTAATGCCTTTAATCTTCAGCATATTTAGACGCTAGTTGTCCTAGTTAATCCCCTCCCTTTATGTGGCCAAGGCTATGACCAGTCACCTAATCAAGAGGTGCATCATGACTTTGCGTATCGGGTCTTTACATGCGAGTCACTCCGACTCTCCTAACTCCCGAAATCTCGAAAGGATCCTAACACATGCAATCCCCTCTATTCCCCTTCACTGATGTGACCCTTAGCTATGACCGTGGGCCAATCTTTCGAGCACTTCGCGATTTTGCGTTTCACGAGTTCACACTTTGCAAATTGTCTCCCTAAACAATCAACGGTCTAGATCTCTCCTTGATTCGATGGCTCAGATAAAATTGTGATTTTGCATTTCACCAGATCTTGTAACTCCGCCTTTGATTTCTTTAAGTCACAAGTCAACAAAATGATGATCTCTCACCACGTGTCCTTGACGATGGATGGTCTCAATGACTTCAGAATGA
>JASDQU010504371.1:21693-41206 GCA_032191745.1 Picea mariana | reverse complement strand
TTTCTCTGGTGGACGTAGCCCACACTGGGTGAACCACGTAAATCTGTGTCTCTCTTGTATTGTGTGTCTTCTGTGTTTTTGTTTCTGCATTTGTTTTATTTTATTGCTCCGCGGTCCTTTTTTTCTAACAGGGGGAATGACAGGATTCCCTAGTAAGCTAGTTTCCATAGGGTTTGAGTTTCCACTGGGGGAGTCATGAAAGGTCATTGTTTGTTCCCACCATACTTACCACTTTTCATCTTTCTCCCGCTCATCCATTCCATTACACTGGTCCGAGCATTAGGTTGGCCAAATATTTAAGGGTTGTACCTTACCTTGTGGGAAGAAGAGGCTAAAGGCCCAGAGGGTAAAAGTAGCTGGGAAAAGATAAAATCCAAAAGAATTAAACATTGATATGCTTCACCCAGGGATCCTCGAGAAATAAATAAAAATCTTCTTAGCAAGAACTAGAGGGACCCATAAAAAATAATAAATCAAGACCTAGTTGGAGGATAGGGGTCTCATCATGAGCCAGCCTATTAGGTCCATGGGCATGTAGCGGTATGACACTACCAACATATGGTCACCATGCCAGGGTAGTGGCTCTTGTTGGCATAGCCAAGAGAAACAGGGTCTCATTACGAGCCAGCCTTCTCATTTTCATGAAATGCTTGTGGGTAACATTGCCACCACTGGTCACAACACTAGGGCAGTGTCCCCTAACTAGTCTCATGAAAGAAAAATCAATAAAGAATAAAGATAAAAGGAATGAATGGGCTTGGAAACACTTTCATCCATGACAAGGTGTAGCTCACCCTCTTCAGAGGCACCCACATGTAAGCCATGCATTTCCCTGCTATCACTGCACCCATTGCCCAAACATCCCCTACCACCTCATCCACTCACATGGCATGGATTTGACTTCTCCCAAGAACATCCTACATCCAATGAGAATTAGCCCAATAGGATGTCCTAGTGTCCCCTCCAAACTTGGCTTGTAGAATAGCATAACATCTCTGAGCACTTGTTTGGGTAAAAGGGATTTCATGCACATGTTTGAATAACTTGATGATTAGATGTGATTGGCATTGCTATGATTCATGTGACTTATGAGCCCATGGAGGGCATATTTTTTTATGTTGCAGGGCCACATCCTATGTATAGGTACATATAGGGATATGATTAGTTCATACTTCATAGGGATAAAATCCCACCAGATGGATGTTGAGACCCCAGCCAGGGGCAGAGACAGATCAGAGGATTGCATAGAGAGAGAGGAGGATGTTTCACTAGGAGAAGCCTAGCAGGCATGGACCCAGGGGGTTGTTCCCTTTTCACCATGATGTATGCATTGGAAGGCCCATGACATCACCCATGACTTCACTCAGCATTTTGGATGTTTTGGACGCAGTTGTGTGCCAAGTGGCACTTGTGGTAGGATCCTGAAACCCAAGGAGGCATAACATTTTGCTCCAAGAGGCCAACGTTTCCAAAAAAGGGCCTAACGTCACCCTAAAGGGGCATGATGTCACCTTTACAGCTTGTTTTAGGGTTTAATTGTGACATTTAATGTAAAAATTGGATATTATGTGTAATGGGCCATGTCGGCCTTTGTCACCTAATTCTAGTCATTATAACTGTATAAATAAGGGGAAAATCACTCTTATTTTTCATGATCTTTCACTCACACAAGTTAGGTCTGAAATTTGCGCCCTCCTTAGGGTTTATTAGCTGAAATTTTAGGCACACTTCTTGGAGGAGGCTTAATTTGGTGTTTCTTGGCATTTTTCTTGGTGGAAAATCTTCAACTAGGCTTATTGCTAGATTATTCTTGATGGATGTAAGTGAATTTATGCAATCCTTCTTTTCTTTGAATTTTTATGGTACATTTACTTTGCATTTATTCCAATATTATGAAATTGCTAGATTAAAACCCTGGGAGAGAAAACACATGTTATTGTCCTTTTCTTAACAATTTTTCACCTACTAGTTTGTGCTAGAAACCCTACCTTTGAAGCATTGTACTAGAGCCCTACCATTGCAGAACTCTATTGTCATTTGCTTCATCAAGCCATTAATTGTTTCAAGCTTGAGCTAAAGAAGAAGGAAAACTGCTAGGGCCTAGAGTTACCTACTTCCTAGTAGTTGTTTTCCTTCCAAGGCTTGTTGATTGAGGCCTTGGGTTACCAACACCTCAATCATCATCCTTATTGGTCCTTAGCTCTTACATTATCATTTGTTTCCTTCAAGTTTTGTTGTTGCAAGTGACTCCAATAGCCCTAAAAGGAACTAATTTAGACCTTAAATTTGTTGATTGATGAAACCAACCCTCAAATCTTTTACCTCAAGCAACCTACTGACATTTTCTAACCCTAGAATAGCTTAACCTACTAAAAATATTGTTTTTGTTACTAAAGTGAGCTGCAGCCATTAATTGCAGCATTAAAAGCCTCTAAAAGCAGTTGAAAAGGCTGATCTAATCATTGTCTTGTTTGCTTCCAACAAATGCTAGTATTATGATTTCAATGGTTAATGATTCTTAGTCATTTTTGAAGCTATTGCAAGGCATTTAAAGTGAAGTATTTCCCTTTAAATATTGTTGTTATAATTATTTGTTTACTTCATTATTATCCACCAATTGTTTTTATTGAGAAATTCTATGGTTTTATGAAGTGCTAACCACTAAGTATACTTGCAAATATATATAGTTTTCTTGTTGCTTTGTTCCAGGTAGGTACACTTTGACATATTATCTTTCACTGGTTATGTGGTGACTTGTGAGAGGGGATCTTTATCTAGCCACTTTGACTTTGCCTTCTCAAACCCCCAAGTCACCGGGGATGTCTCCCCTAGGCCTACCACCCGAAATAGAAAGAGACATCCTATTAAGGTGACAGTGATAGGACAGTCTCCAGTTACGCCAATTTGCTCTCTTTTAACCTTTCCTTTGATCAAAGTACAAATTGTGTGATAACACTTCCCAACTAAGAAAGTCCTAATTCCTTTAGAGACTCAAACCCCAAACCGTTATACTAGGGTCAAGGACCCATTTTGAGGATGTAGTTGGTAGTGAATGCCCCCTCATGACTATGAGGAAGAGAAATCTATTACAAGTCCCATCCTCAAATTATGAACAATGAAGGAGGGATCTGAATCCCTTGAGAGATCAACCAAACCCACTGGGATGGTAGAGGTTTGATTGAAGAAGGGATGTATGCATTGACTGTTGAAAACACCTCCCTATTGCTTGGAGTCTGGGAAAAACTTGCTCTCAAACCTTCAATAAGTGAAATTGACAAATCTCCTATCATAATTCTCTTTGGTTTTGAAGGAGGGACCTATGCCTAACCCCTTTCCACCTTCTGAAATAGACTAGTATAAAAATCAACTATGCACTTCCTCGAAAACGAAATGGGAGCTAAGAATGTGGGTACTACGCCCCCCAATTCATTAGCATCCTTGACCTTGTTCCTCCAAACCTTTCTGACCAGTTGCTTCTCACAATATTTAAACACATGACCAAGTTCATGACATCTTACACATCGAAATGGAATGTTCATGTAGTCCAAAACCTAGGTGTGTCTCTTCCCTTTCCAGACCATATCTAGGGATTAAAAAAAGCCTTTACTCACATCAATCTCCACTAAAACCCTAACTATAGAATGAGACACAAACGTCAGAAAATTTTCATCCATCAAAATTATTTTTCCCAACAAATCCCCTATAGCACAAACCATCGACTTAGACTAGAAATCCATCAGCAAGTTAGGAAATTTTACCCAAATTGGGGTACTTCTACTCAAATCATTATTAGGTTCAAACAAAGTATTCCAAGGTTTCAAGGACAATAACGTGTTGCCTAGGAACTGGGACCCCTTAAAAATAACATTAACATTCTCACTAGAGAGAAAAATGAACCCTAAATATCCCCTGGATAAAATGGGATAGGTTGGCCCATATCCGATAACAGGATACCAAACTTGATTTACCCATATACAAAGTTTCTCCATGACAATAATCATGTTGAGGAATCTACCTATGTAATGTCCCTAATTCGAACCCTTTGTAATTGAACATATAGGTTGGTGATTCGTTGGTACCAATTGTAAATGTAAGTGTACATATAGGCTGGTGAGTCGTTAGCACTAAGTTTTGGTGTTGCATGCACTTGAGTAGTGCACATAGAATTGCTATCAAAGATAGGGTACACACATTTCATAGTGTTGCATGCACTTGGGTAAGTGTGTGAGAATGACCTGGGAGTGCGGACCAAGCCGAGTTATATGTATATGTATATATATATGGTTGTATATTTATTGAGGTCGGAGAGCCTATGTGATTAAGAGGCTGGTGAGTTGGGACACAAATAGGCCATTGCGCCTATCCATGTAAAGTGTAATCAAACTCAAGTTATTAATAAAATATTACTTCGTTGCGCGTCGACAAAATCAAACAAAAAGATATGGGGGGTTGACTCCATCGGAAAAAGGGAAAAGGGGGGCGATACTTAAGTCTTAGGGAATATTTTATAATATTTCCATAAAAGCATGATGTTATGGATATGTATTTATCATAAGTTCTCGAGGGTAGGGAATAAGTCACCAAGTGACTTAAGTTGCTTCTGAAGGTGACAAGTGTTGAGTTGAGGGCATGATATATATATTGTTGGTCTTAATGTATTTTGAGGGAATTATTCATTATTCGCTCTTGTGTGCAGAAGGGGGTCAGATCATCTAAGAGAGGAAGACTATTACCTTATTTACATAGAGAAGTTTGTAAGGGGTTATTTTACTGTAATCAGAGTTATGTTTTCGAAGAGGCGGGTGGTCGGGCCCATGAGCAGTCTCTCTGAGTGAGAGATTTGTTGTTGAAGAAGTGAGTTGTCATGCCCATGAGCATACTCTCCAGGTGAGAGTTTTGCTGGGAATTGTTCCCTGGTGTGTTGGGAATTAGTTGCAAGGCTCAGATACTTTCTGTCTGGCCTATTGTTGATAGCCCTGGAAGGGAAGTGGGGCACTCAAGGGAC
Organism: Picea mariana; assembly: GCA_032191745.1. Classification (NCBI taxonomy): domain Eukaryota; kingdom Viridiplantae; phylum Streptophyta; class Pinopsida; order Pinales; family Pinaceae; genus Picea; species Picea mariana. The sequence continues at coordinate 36,201 of JASDQU010504371.1, read as the reverse complement.
TATTGAGTAGAGAAGGGGCACACTTCCTTGGGTGTGACAAGTGCATGGGAAATGAGATATTGTAGGCTAGTTGCAACACTATGTACCTTGGAATGAGTAATTATATTTAGTATTAGACCTTAGTCTGTCACTAGGAACCCCTTTTCCCTAGTGGAGTTAAGGCCCAGATCGGGGGTGACCTATTGTTGAAAGCTTATGAGTAACATACTCTATGGTTGGGAGTAATGTATGAGTTTTGCACGCAATTGGTGACTTTCATAAAAGATAACTTGTGTTTTTTATATACTTGTCTTGTTGTTTACTGTGTGCTTATTTATCTATGTTTGACATGGGTTAATTCTTGTATGTTTCCGCATATAAGTAATTTTTGTTATTTTGTTTAATGTCGATTGTGCATGCAAGTATGGTGCTTATAGCATGTATTTGTAGTTGTGCATGAGTATGACGAATGTTGATAGTTTTATTGTAAGTTAACCTTATGATTTTGGGTTATGAGGCTTCAAGAAGAGGTGTGAATGGTCGTGTGCACATATAATACTTTGTGTGCATCAGAGGCTAGGTTTACTTGTGTGCACAGGGAATCATTATGTGCATGCAAGTAGAATGGATTTGGTAATGACACCAGAATGGTTGAGCGTATAGTAGTGTTGTGTGTCTAGTATGCCCATGTGCAATTGTTTTGAGTTACTTATGTTGTTTAAAGTTATGTGAAAAGAAGTAATTTAGCGTGGCATGACTCAGCTTGAGGCTGAGCGCACTACCGCAAGTGAAACTGCATAGACTAGTTTTTAGAATAGAATCTGCACAATGGATTTTCAAAGTAGCAATGTTTAGTAGTAGTCTAAATGAAGTTATAGTTTGGTAACAGAAGTAGTTTGGTAATGTTACATTGTGGTATCAGAGCATGTGGTAAATGTTGGTAACAGGAAATGTTATAAGTTGGTGATGTGGCCCAACCTTAGAGGCTATGGATGTTACAATATACAAGGAAGTAGGGAGGGAAAAATTGGCTGAAATTTTAAAAGTCATATCCTTTTTCCCTAGAATGATTAATGAGGAGCTTAATGAGGATTTGTATGGTCTTATGACTAAGGAGGAGTTATTTTCTATATTATGGCCTTTTAAGAAGGATAGGATTCCTAGACTAGATGGGTGTTTTGTGGAGTTCTCTATCGATTTATTTGATCTATTGGGTGTGGATTTGTTGAGAATAGTGGAGAAGGTAAGAAGTTATGGAAGGATGACTAAAAACCTAAATGAAACCTTTATTTCCTTGATACCCAAATAGGAATTCTCAAAGTCTTTTGATGGGTTTCAACTTGTCCCATTGTGCAATTGCTTGTATAATATCATCGCAAAAGTGATAGCAACAAGACTGAAGCTTATCATTTCTCAGTATATCTTAGCTGAACAATTTGGTTTTCTACAAGGACGACAAATCCACAAGGCCATTGGTACAACACAAAAGGGTTTACACTCTATTAAACTATCTCACATGCCAACAATACCAATCAAGATTGATTTATCAAAGGTGTATGACAAGGTATCTTGGTTGTATATTCAATTACCTCTACTACATCATGGTTTCTTATTGCTTATTGTTAGGTGGATAATGCATTGTGTAACTACTTCTTCCTTTACAATCTTGATAAATAGTTATTCCTCCAGTTCTTTCAATCCTACCAGTGGAGTCATGCAGGGATGCCCCCTATCGCCATATCTTTTACTTTCGGTAGCAGAAAGCCTGAGTAGGTCAATACTTGAGACTAGGGGGGCATAGTTAATACAAGTTGTCCAAATATGGAAGGAAGCACTGTCTCATTTTATTTTCATGGACGATGTTCTTTTATTTATCTTTGGGTCTTGTAGAGAAGGTTCACAATTTCAAGACTTATTCATGTTATTTAATAAGGCTACAATGGAAGTGAATGGTGCCAAGAATACTTTACTTACTTTGGGTATAAATGAGGATCGAGATATTGAGTCCAAAATATATTTCCATCATTATCACTTGGACTTGAATGATGGTCTTAAGTACCTAGGATTTGCTCTTAAGACTAATTGTTATGGAAAGAAAAATTGGTGGTGGTTGGTCTCCAAAATTGAGAAAATAATTTCTCTATGGTGTAATCGGTGGTTGTCAAGAGAGGAAAGATTGGTATTAGTGAAGTCAACCATAGAGTCCATACTTATTTATTGGCATAGTCTCGTGCATATTGTGAAAGGAAATCTGGAGAAAATTAGGAAGTTCTCTTATAATTTCCTTTGGCAAGGTAGTAGTGAATTTAAAGGGTCACACTAGATTAGGTGGCAGAATCTGGTTGGCCCTAAGGAATTGGGAGTGGTGTTTAAAACACATTCACCTTTTTGGTCAGTCCTTGGAAGCAAAGTCCTTGTGGATTGTTCTCACAAAGGATAGTCTCTACAGTAGGATCTTCATTTAGAAGTATATAGCCCCTGATTCTTTGGTTAAATGGATTAGGAAAGAGCATAAAATTATCCAGAATGTGTTTAATCAACATAAGGCTCTATCACTAGATTTTTCTGTAATATCCTCTTATTTGGCTTGGAAAGCGGGTGATGAGACACAAGTGAGGATGGGGGTTGATGTTATAATGGGATGTACCAAGAATATATTCCTTCTTGTGGTACTTGTACATCATTTATGAGAGGTTGGAACAACAACCCTTAATTTAATAAATAATCATATGGAAACAAGGTTGGTTGAGTTCTACTGATCTAGGACTAGATAGAGATCTAGTGAGGCACTGGGAAATTTTTGTATCAGAATTACATAAGGCTCACAACATAATTTATGGGAGCTCAGATAAACTTGTTTCGGGGCTAAATAAGTAAGGAGGTTCCTTTACTTCAAAGCTAGGGTATCATGTACTTTTTTTAATTGGTGATGTGACAGTCAGTGGGTGATGGAAGGATTTGTGGAAGGTGAAGAAACCTAGCAAATCAAAATTTCTCATGTGGTTATCTCTGTCAAACAGGTTCCTGACTTGGGACCATTTAAAAAAAAGAGGTAAGGTGGGATCTATAAGGTTCTCCTTGTGCAAACTTCATGAGGAAACAAACTCCCATATATTTCTACTTTGTGTTTATTCCTTTCAGGTTTGGCAAGAGGATGAAAGGTTTCTCGGTTTTGACTCTCTATGGCATGGATTAACTATTGAAGCTTGCTTCTAGTATTGGATCTCAAGGAAGGAACTGGAAAGTATTCGACCAGTTTCCATATCTATTTCTAAGGGAATTTGGGTTGAAAGGAATGCCTCTTTGTTTGAGGATAAAACAACTCCCTACTTTCCAGGTCTCTTCTCGGGTGATGATATTACTACCCTATTACAGGTAGGTACCCAAACAAATTGATCCTAGGGGTATAGGAGAACTACAAATGGATAAATATATTCTATAGGGACACTTTGATGGATCTTGTTAAGGACAAAATAGGAATTTGGGTCTTGGGTTTTCCTTCTTCCTTTCTAATTCACATTACTTTCATTTCAAAGCAAATTTGGGTAGTGATACCAATAACATTGGAGAACTTATGGATATTTTTTATACGTTGAAATTTGCCTTGGGTAGGGGTATGAGATAATTCTAAGTATTTGGTGACTTCCTTCTTGTCATAAACTGGATGTGTAAGCAAGCTCCAATTCAAAAAATTGGACTACATGTTGTAGTTGAACAATTGAATGAGATTGCTAGAGATTTTCAGGATATTAGGTTCACTCATATATATACAAAGAGAAGAATCAGGTTGTTGATAAACTTTCCAAAGAAGGCCTAGAGTTAATCGAGAATCATTTTGTCCTTTCTAAATTTCATGTGGTCATTATGATGTTATTAGATAGTCTTCTCTTGATGTATTTTGAATTTTTCATTTATGATAAAGTCTATAATATGTCAATCAGGGACCTTTTGGTGACAATTATATATGCCTTTTTAATAAGCTTTTTCTTAGCTTTGTTTTTGGTAGTACTTAATTCTCTCTTAAAGGACCATTTTAGACAATGCTTGGCGCACCTTATGATTGTATTTTCTATTATACTTGAATAAGAAATACATTTTTTTCCTTGGAAAAAAAACTAGAGATTATTAAGGTATAAATTGTTTATTTATATGGATAATGTAAAATAGTTTTTTTTTTTTAACTTGAATGATATTATTAATTAAAATTATGTACAATTATTATCATTTCTATGAATAAACAATATAAAACTCCTCTTTGAGGTTGTTATTGCTCATGTTATTTATATGGATGTGAATTTTATTGATGAAGTGTCTCTATAGAATCTTGGAGAAAGATGGAGGATATCCAAAAGAATTTTATAACTTATAATCTTAAAATTAAAGGCAATACACCATTTCCTATCCTCCTCCACATTGAGAGCACAAATATGACTAGGTACTTAATGTTCAAGAACAAGATAAACAACATGGACAACAAGAGGCTTCCCAAAATTTCTTCAAACTCCAGCCAAAACCACCAACGACTCAAGCAGTGATGGCATAAAGATGCCAAGTCTAGGCTAAATAATTGTCTCTTCTCGGTTTTTGTACTATTTTGATCTTTCAGCAGGGACTGGTTTTATACAGACCTATAAAGGTTTCGGCCTAATGACATTTGTAGCATATTTTATGTAGCACAAACTAGCAGATTTGTTATTTCTTCAGCTTATGGTGATAGTAACAGAGGATGCTTCCTCATCTTGTATTGTGGCAAAGACATTAGTCTTTGGCTTAGATTTGTTTCTCTCTTGAACTCATACATGTATCTACAAAATGTAAATTTGTTTTCTCCAACGGATGAAATAAAATTTACGCTTTTTTCCTCGAAAAAAATAAAAATAATATATATATATATATATATATATATATATATATATATATATATATATATATATATTCCCATGAAAAAAAACAAGTAATTTTATTCATATTGACAAAATTACATCAGTAGATGCTCAGATAATTCCGGTAGCTAGTAGCTCCATTAGGATTACTCGAGATAAATGGAAAAATCCCAGTCATATTATATACAAAAATCTATTGGCCGAACGACCCAAAAAAGGGTTCGATCTATAAGGATCCCATTAGACATCACTGAGTATCCGAAATTTTTCCATATTATAGCATCAATATTCAAAAAGGAGAAACAACATTTAATGTGTTAATTAGACAGCGGTCCAAGGGACATGAATAAATTCCAAGGAGCCATTCAAACTCTTTTCTCAAACTTTCTAGCATCCTTGGTCAAGTTCCAATCCAGTGTTTGAGAGCTAGTCCACTTCTTTGTTCTAGGTCTTATAGACATGTGAAAATGTGAAGTGTGAGAATGTTAGTAGAAGTCTTCTGATGTCACACAACAACGACTTCAAAGTGTAGGAATGTAGAGATTGATTTCAATTCAATCATTTGATAACAAGCATAGAGTCCCCATAGATGTTTATGTGAGAGATACATTTTTCCTTGGTAAGAATTAACAACATTTTTATGGCCATGAATTCACTAAAATTGTTTGTGGCTTCCCCCAGATTTGCAGCAAAGGATGTGGAGATGGTGACATCAGAATGGAGAATCCCCCCCACGGCTTCAATAGATGAAGATCCCTTAGCGACTCCATCAAAGAAATCCCAAGGGACAAATGCTTCAATTAAGGGTGCAAAGTGTGGGGATTTTGGAGGGTGAGGGGAAATTTGAGGGAAATATTACAGGGTAGACATAGAATATAAATCACAATGAGAGGAGGAGGGATCTAGTCCATCAAATATGGCATGGTTTTTGGCTAGAAAGATACCCCGAGCAGATATAAGAGGGAGGGATTTTATGGGGGAGGTATCCAGCGAGTCAAGCCAAGACTGCAATTTTTTTTCTATAGAATCCCCTGCCCACTGCACATAAGTTCCAAGAGTGTTTTGAAGTTCATTTGATATAGCGTGGGAGAAAGAGAAATGTAAAAATAGGTGTTATCTTGATTAATTTTCTCGCTTTCATAGGGCATAGTAGCTAGGGCTCAAAAAATTCCTTTTCTGTAGATTTTCCCAAGTTAGAGCTTTGTGAGTGAGAAGGAGCCACATAGAGATTTTATTTTTGGGGGGCACTTCATTTTCTAGAGAATATTCCCCCACCACGTGGCCAAATCATCAATATGCTTAAGGATTAGAGCATAGTATCCATGTTTTGGAGCATACCCCTTAAAGGGATTAAATGACCAAATTAAGGAGTCCCTTTGATTGAAGAGGTGGATCCGGGAGGATGATAGAGAAATTTTGTATTCCATCCAGGATGGAGCATGAGATTCATCAAGACCAATCTCCTTCTAGCTAATACAACGAGTAGTTCCATTCAGAAAATCTTGACGAGTGACCTATTGGAGATAATAAATTCCTTCGTTGTTTAAGTTTTGTATAAGTGGCTCGGGAAGAATATGCTTTCCTTTTCATTCAATACAGAGGTCCTTCCCAATAACAATATCAAAACCATTACCAATTTTCCAAATGATCCAGTTACCAATAAGGGGAAACAAATTGATAGTCGCTTTCCAAACCATAGAACTATTTTTGGAGGATTTTTGTGGCCTTTAGATCCAATCAATGTAATCTTATGAGGGAAAGTATTTTTCCTTGAGGATGTGAGACCAGAGGCTAGAGCCTATGATGAGTCCCCAAACATTTTTTGTAGTTAGAGATTGTGCAAAGAGGTGAATATTTTTAAGCCCCTATCCCCCATAGGATTTTGGAACTGAGATTCGTTTCCAAGAGGCTAAAACTTAGTGTTTCCTCTCTTCATATCCTAACCATAAGAAATCATAAGAGAGTTGGCTAATTCTCCCAAGGATACCTTTTGTTACCTAGGCTAGGGAAGTCCAAAAGACCAAGATAGCTTCCAACACAAATTTTATTAGCACCAATTGACCTGCTCTTGAGAGCCATCTATTGTACCATGTGTGTAGTCTCTTTTCCACCTTTGCATGCAACCATTGCCAATCTTTTTTGCTATAATTGTTCACTTTGAGGGAGAAACCCAGGTATTTCATACCATCATTATTGAACATTTTTGGTATCCCAAGTAGTCTTGAGATGTGCTAGCTCTCGAGATATGACATCCCCCAGAGTATATAAAGAGGATTTCTCCATATTGACTTGCATGCATGTAGCAGAGTAGAAGGTTTTAATAGTTTCCTTGAGCTTGACTATGAAGGGGATATTTCCTTCACAAAATATGAGAATGAAATCAACAAAAAGGAGATGGGAAAATGTGCAATTTGTGTTGATCTAAATACCTTTCATATTTTCCAAGGAGGTTTCTTTATGGATCAATCAAATGATGTTTTTTGCTCCAAATAAAAATAGAAGTGGGGATAGTGGGAATCCATGTCTAAGCCCATGTTTATCCCTGAAGAAAGAGGAGGTTGATCCATTGATAAGAAGATTAAAGGAGGTGGTTGAGATGAAGTTCATAACCCAGGTAACAAAGAAGTTGGTGAAACCTAGATGAATCAGAAGTAATCTGATATAAATCCAGCTGACCTTGTCAAAATATTTTAAGAGGTCCACTAATTTGAAGGTGATGGACCTTTGCCTCTTTGAATGAATAGAGTGTATACTTTCCTAAGTAAGACCAATTGCTTGGTGAATTTTCCTTTCTTGTAGAAAACCAAATTTCTTTACAGTGATATTTTCACTCAGACGGTCCTTCCATCTATTGTAAATTATCTTGGATATAATTTTATAAATTTTGTTGCAAAGGGAGATGGGTCTAAACTCTTCAAACTTTGATGGGTTGTCCACCTTTGGAATTAAGGTGATAAAAGTGGCATTTAAGAGAGCATGTATATGCCCCGGTGTCCTCGTGAATTCCACCAGATTTAGAAGGTCTTCCTCTATAAACTCAAAGCAGCCTATGTAAAATTCGATTTAGAAACCATCCGGAACCGAGATTTTATCCTTATGAAATTTGTGGAGTGTATTCTTTATTTCCTCGATGATGACCTCCTCCATAAGTCAATAATTATCTTCTAGGTTTATGAATCTAAGAAAGAGACCCACAACCTTAAGAATAGAGTCGATAATGGCCATGGGATTAGCTTTAAGTAGGGATTCGAAGTGTGATATACCTTCCTAAGCGATTTCCTCAAATTAAGTAGCTTTAGGTCCATCCATTCTATCAATAGACCAAATAATATTAGAAAGTTTCCAACCATAGGCGAAATGGTGGAAAATTTTGGCGTTTTCATCCCCAGCTTGTAGCCAGATGGATCTACTCCTCGATCTCCATTATTTTTCTTCATTTAATATAATTTTCCTTCTGTTGAGATCTAGGAGCTTATACTCCTCTTTCATCTCATTCGAGGGAGGCTCAAAAACCTCTTTTTCTAGCTAGACCTTCATCTTTTCGTATATTTAAACTAGGGATATGGCCTCCATTTGCTTTATCACCTTATTCCAAGAGATAAATATCTCTTTGTCCTTTTTAAATGTTCCATGAATTGGATGGTGGGGGATACTAGAAGTTGTGAGTCCAAAGGGGACTAACTGCCTTTGATGGCTTCAATATATGACTGAGACTCAAGCCAATAAGGATTGAACTTGAATGGGATGGGGGGTGTAATATTCCAGTTATAAAATAGTATGAAGAACATAAATAATTAGCTAGAAATGGGAGATAAACAACGATATAAAAAAAAAAGCCACAATAATACCAAAATAATACCAGAATAACACCAGAAAGAGCACTTTGCTTACTGAGAGCAATTTTCACTTGCCTCTTCAAGGGGGAAACCTCCAATAGAGCAGATCTCTATTACAATAATATCCAATACAAAACTTATCATACCCTCTACTCCTATTTATACTAAATATGTCTATTAAAAGAACAATCTAGAGGAAGATCCTTCTAGAAGTGGAAGCCTCTATTAGGTCTTCTTACATTTGACTTATTCTTCCTTATTACTAGGCCTTATTAATATTGACCTTTATTACACGAAAATATATTATTCTACCTACGTGAGGGGTTAGGTCCCTAACATGTCCTCCCCCTTAAAAACAACCTTGTCCTTAAGGCTTGAGATGAGGAAATTGATGTAGAATGGTAGTTCATTCCCAAGTGGCATCTGCTAGAGTTGTATATTTCCATTGGACTAACACTTCCTTGATGGTTTGCTGACACAGGCGACGCTCACGCTGGTCCAAAACTGCTTGTGATTGTAGCCAAATGGAGCCATCTTCGTCCAACTCAGGAAGGTTGGTTTGAGTTTGGGACTGAGTTCCAATCACCTTCTTTAAGCAGGAAACATGAAAAACAAGATGGAGCTTAGAATGACTGGGCAAAGCTAATTAATAGGCCACCTATCCCACATGCTTGAGAACGATAAAAGGACCATAAAATTTGGGCGCTAGTTTCTGACAATGGTCAGCCTTGAGGGAATTTTGCTTGTAAGTTTGTAGTCGAAGAAACACCCGATCTCCTTCTGCAAATTGACGTTCAGAGTGACCTTGATCTGTTTGTTTCTTCATGCGATTCTGGGCCATGACCAAATTCTCTTTGAGGGTACGGAGAAGAGCCTCTCAAACTATAAGCGTTTGTTCAACCGCCTGGACCTTCCAAACACCTGGCAGTATGAGAGAACTAAAGGTGGATTTTGTCCATATACGGCTTCAAAAGGAGTCATGCAGATAGTTGTATGGTAAGAAGTGTTGTACCACCATTCAACTAGTGGTAACCATTGAGCCCACTAATTTTTCCTTTTCAATGCAAAACACCTCAAATAAGTTTCCAAACACTTGTTAACAACTTCAGTTTGACCATCAGTCTGGGGATGATAAGTTGTGTTGAGATGCAATTGGGTGCCTTGTAGCTTGAACAGTTCTTGCCAAAAATTGTTGGTGAAAGTTGGGTCACGATCAGAAACAATAGAATGAAGCATGCCATGAAGCTCAAAGACGTGATCCATGAAAAGTTGAGCCACAATGGAGGTTGTAAATGGGTGTTGAAGAGCACAGAAATGAGCATACTTGGAAATACGATCAACTACCACCATGATGACTGATTCATTGCCCAATTTAGGTAAGCCTATAATAAAATACATAGAGATATCCCATCAAATAGCAGGTGGAATCGGAAATGGTTGTAGTGTGCCAGGAGATTTGACTGTTTCGCCCTTGTTGTGTGGACAAACATCACATTCAGCCACAAAATTGTGAACGTCTTGTTTCATACCATCCCAGAAAAAAGAGTGTTTAACTCGGCCATAAGCTTTGGTAAACCCTGAGTGCCCGGTGGTGGGTATAGCATGAGGCTCAGAAAGTACCGTAGATTTAAGTTTTGACTGTTTACTTAAATAAAAACGGCCTTTGTATCGAAGCTCATCATTGATCCAAGAGTATCCTGGGGAGACTGGAGAATTGGCCTGCAATTGTTGTATCATATGTGAACTTTTGGGATCGTGTAGCCATTCCTGGCAAATAGCTTGGAGCCAATCTGGTACAATGAAGGAGAGAGAAAAAATGGACCCTTCATCTTCATATTTTTTGGAAAGTGCATCAGCAACCACATTGTCTTTGCATTTCTTGTAAATGATCTCATAATCATATCCAAAGAGCTTAGTCACCCTTTTTTTTTTCTCTGGGGAGGAAAGGCGTTGTTCGAGAAAATACTTGACGCTTTGATGATTTGTCTTAATTTGGAAGCGTTGCCCCAACAGATAAGGGCGCTAAAGATCCACGGCATGCAAAATAGCCAACATTTCCTTTTCATAGACTGATTTTCCCAAATGTCACTCTAACAGTTGTTTGTTGGTAAAGGCCAAAGGCCGACCCTCTTGCATGAGGACTGCGCCAATTAATTTCCCATAAGCATCACATTCTAGGACAAAGGTCTTTGTGAAATCAGGAAGGTCTGGGACTAGAGTGGTGCACATGTCCATCTTCAAGATTTGAAAATCATGAGCAGTTGTTGGAGCCCAAGTGAAAGAATTCTTTTTCAGGAGAGCAGTGAGAGGTATTGCAATCTTTCCTTAATTCTTAACAAACTTGCGATAATAACTTGTTAAACCCAGAAATCCACGCAAGCTTTTGAGAGTTTTTGGGTGAGACCAATCTTGCATAGATTCAATCTTTTTAGGATCCACCCTGACACCGACCTTGCCAACAAAATGACCCAAGTACTCGACTTTTGAGGTGCCAAAAGCACATTTAGATTGTTTAAGGAAAAGCTGGTGTTGAGAGAGTAGATGGAGAACTCAATCCACATGAGCAAGATGGGTTGTCCAGGTTTTACTATAGATGAGGATATCATCAAAGAAAACTAAGAAAAAATCACAGAGAAAAGGACGGAAGACATGATTCATGAGGCTTTGGAAAGTGGAGGGAGCATTACACAAGCCAAAGGGCATGACCAAAAATTCATAGTGGCCCTCATGAGTTTTAAACGAAGTCTTAGGAATGTCTCCCTCGTTCATACGGATCTGGTGGTAGCCAAAATGGAGATCAAGTTTAGTAAAGAACTTAGCGCCACTCAATTCATCCAAGAGGTCATCAATGACAGGAATGGGAAATTTGTCTTTAATGTTGAGTTTGTTGAGGGTGCGGAGGTCAGGACACATGTGCCAAGAACCTTATTTCTTAAGGACCATGACCACATGAGAAGAGTAGGGGCTCGTACTAGGGCGAATAACACCTGTGTTGAGCAATTCTTGAACAATTTTCTCAATTTCATTTTTTGGGGAAAAGGGATGACAATAGGGACGCATATTGGGAGGAAGGCTTCCTAGGACAAGGGGAATGGAATGATCATGAACACCACGAGAAAGAGGGAGTGGAAAAAACCACTTGATGTTTAGAGAGGATGAATTGGAGGTCCTGTGGCACAAAGGGTGTCTCAATGACGTGTATGGCATGGAGTTGGGAAATAATGCGAGAATGACCTTTTTTGAGCAACTTTTCCATGCGATGGGAACTGAGGATCTCCAGGGAACCGACGATGATGCTTGGAAATTATATTGTTGGCCCTCCTGGTCGAATTGCATGGTTAATTCCTTAAAATCCATGAGAATGGAACCCAAAGTCCTTAGCCATTCTGCACCCAACATAATGTCACAACCGCCCGTGTCGATAGCAAACATATGATATTTCATGTGGTACTCACGAATTTGGAGACGCACATTTTCACAATGCCCTCCACATTTCATGGACCCGCCATTGGCAATCATGATTTGAAAATTATTGATGACATGTATATAACAATTAGTTTCTTGGGCAATGCGGCGATGAATAAAATTATGGGTGCTTCCACTATCAACAAGAATGATGACCTTCCTATGCTTAATATAACCAATTAACTTGGGGGTTTGGGGAGCAGAGAATCCAGTGAGAGCATTTAGGGAAATGACCGGTTCTGCTTCGGGAGGGTCTGAGGGAGGGGTCATGTCAGTGGGTTCAGATGACACGAACACAAGGGGAGCCTCAACATCTTCTTCGGAAACATCCTCCGAGATGGCCATAAAAAGCTTTTGTTCTTTACACTTGTGCCCAGGAAAATATTTTTCATCACAATTATAACAAAGGCCTTTGAGTGTGTGTTCCACCATTTCGACCCTGGTCAATTTCTGGAACTTTAGTGGGACTGGGAGTGACTAGTTTAGTGCAAGGAATAAAGGAGGGTTTTCGGTTTTGAGAAGAGACAACCTGTTGTGCTTCCTTAGCTCTTTTAGTAGCGTCCACCCAACTCTGAGGCCGAACCATGAGTACATGGGCACAAATCTCATCCTTGAGGTCACTGATAAAACATTCTCAGAAAAAAGCATCAGACATTCCCTCTGTACGAAAATCCATTCACCCAAAAGCAGCTATAAAGTCTTCCACTATGCCAGATTGTTTCAACTTTGTCAAACTGCCTAAATGGTTGGTGTCAATGTCAAAGTGTTCATAGAGCTCTGCCACAAAGTGTGTCTAAGCCACATACCCTTGGCAGACATTTTTTCCCCATTGCCACCATTGCTAACGTTCTTGATCTAGATGGAGAACTGATCTAAAAATGAAGAAGACTTGAAAAACTTGAATAGTTATTGCAAGTGAAATGTTATGTGTTTAAAGCAACAGGATCAATTTGCAACACATAAAATAAGGATTACTTATGCAAAATACACATAGACAGCAGCATAAACATTGAACATAAACACATGTGCACAGCAATTGATAAAGGAGTTCGCCCCTCTTATGGGCTACATCTCCTGGTCCAGCTTCCAATGGATCATTATTATTAATTTCTCAAAAAGTGCTCAAAAACATGTCTTACAATACTCAAACTGACAAACCGACTGCTCCAATGGCTTCCCAGCGTCCCAAAACCCCTATCTGGTCTCTTTCAGCACCTCAATCAGTCAAAAAATGAAGAAGTTAGGCCTCCTGGAAGTCTCCCTCTTCAAGCTTGTTGTCTCTGGTTCTACAAATCGCACCCTCCTTGAGCAAACCTGGCTCACACTCTCATTTAAGCATAAAAAATTAGTCCCGTACGCAACCGCGCACCGGTACAAACCGTAGGACGGTTAAGGGTGCGCCAGCCCCTAACCGCCTCGGAACCTGGGCACATGGCGCATAGGACCGCGCGCTTTGGCAAACGGTGGTTAGTTCGTTGGAACGGGCATAACTTCCCGTGCTCTTGGTCGTATGAAAAACCGTGGTGAAATAGTTTGAAACCCCGCGCAAATAACCGCACGCAACACAACACAATGGTATAACCCATGCAAATATTACATAATACAATGTTAAACTCTCGCGCGAGTTAATACAATGGTTATAAAACTATGTTATATATGTTATACACCCGCGCCATTATTTGGATTATACTGTATGGTTATATGCTATCACAAATGACCACGGGTCGGGGCTAAGCCCCGGTCCGACCCCCCGCCCACATTACAAATTTACAAATTTAAATGTATTTATTCGCATACATATAATAAGAACCAATGTATGGCCCAATGGTCGGGCGGTCGGGTGAAGGCGTTGACTATGGGGAGGTCCGAGGGTCGAACCCCGCGGCCTCCAATATATTTTGCATACCAGAACTGACCAATATAAAGGTGCCATGTGGCAGCCCTTGATTGGGCCACGTGGCATCAAACCACCAATCATAAAATGACACGTGTCATTACATCATTCGCTCCTGACAACCAACCGGATCCTGCCATGTCATCGAATGCCACATCATTGTACGGATAGTATGGCCCTGCCACATCACCGTACGGACTGTACGGACAGGTACAGTCAGCATTCCCAAAATTTTTGCCTGTTTGGCTTGGCGGACAGATCGCGATATCTTCTCCATATGGACTCTATTTGAGAAAGTAAATATACCGCCAGAATCAGGAAGACGAGATGGACGCAATGGCACTGTTTTCATCGCATTCCGAGCACTTTGAAAATTGAGCAAAATTTGATCCCCTGATCACACCTCCCCATTGGGAAGCTTTTGGACCTCCAAAAGACTATCTTAGTCTAT
>JASDQU010504370.1:58094-69927 GCA_032191745.1 Picea mariana | reverse complement strand
GCGCATGATGCACATCTGTGGGGTCAAAAACCTGCGCATATGTAGCACACAGACGAGAATGAAAAATCCGAATGGATTTCTCTCAATTCAACTTGGAATTGGCTGGTTGGCAGGTCGGCTTAGGCCGGTTAGTGCACCTGCAAGTTAAACAAACTAAAAGAAGAGAAAAATAAACTCAAATGAGGTAGGAAATTGATACCTTTCCCCAGTATGGTCTCGAATCTGTTGCACCTCCTTCATCACCTTGGTGAGCAGAATCGAGGTGCTTGCATGCCCAGTTGGGTCTGCTGAGCAGGACAGTTGTAGAGAAAAGAGTTAGAGAAAGAAAAACAAAACTATAACTAAGAATTAAACTAATAGATGAAATAAAAATTAAAATCATGAGCATAGGGACATAAAAATAAAAATAACAAAAAGACCCATGTCGCCAATGTTTGAGGCTGATCTATTGATGAAAACAAAGCACCAAGAAGAAAGGGGACTATGAGTCCCTTCTTCCTCCAAGGGAAGGCTCTTGGACCCTCACTAGCTAGCTCTTCTTACAACAAAGAAAATGAAAATGGTGATGAAAGAACTCTTTACAAATCCACTCAATAGAGAGGTGGATTGTCCAATGTAATGGTGCCAAAATGCTCTTGTCAAGGATGGAGTCCTTAAAACAATATAGGCAGCATAACATTACTTTGAATTCCTTGAGAAAATGAGGTGCATTCATGGATTTTTATAGCATTGCTTTGGGTTATTGTTTAACTACTTTGTAGTGTGAAAAGAGGCCATTTAGGGCATTATTAGGTCTTTGACCAGCCCACCATTTGGATCCAGCCCAGATTTGAGGATCAAATTAGCTTGGGAGCTGAACCATAAGTGGTTGGGAGGCCGACCACTTCAATAAATGCGTCGTTTAGCAGGTGTACGGATTTTTTCACTAACAGTCGTGCATCGTGCGCTTGTGCACACTTTCTACGTTCATGTTCCGCGCATGCGCGCGCACGTCCAATGTCTGTAAAGCGCTCTTCAATTTTTCACTACTTTGTATAGTTTTTTTACCTTTTTGAATGTTGTGGTATTAATTCAGGTCCATGAATGACTTCATTACTATTTGACGATGCTGAGTTCTTGTAACCATGTGCGGATGAAATTTCAGTGATAACAAAAAGAATTATTGTATTTCAGCGGTAGCTCAATAGGAGGATGCCCCCTCGAAGAGGGAAGTGAAGAGGAGAGAATCTCTTCCATAATAGGATCCATTGTACGGTGTTGCCCTACCTCAAGGGTTTGATAGTAATAAAGGATATTTTTCATATTGTTCTTGTATATATGTTGTGGTGCTTTTGTATTCAGTTTTGGGTTCTTAACAAGTGGTATTAGAGCACTTTCCTTGACAGACATTGTGGGAAAATAGTTTTATTTTTGCAGATTTTTTTTCAGAGAAGAAAAAAGAGGGCCATCACATTCTCGAAGTTTTCGGTATTTTTCTGTGCAAAATTTGCAGAAAAAGGTTGTATATCTGAGTTCCTCTAAGAAAAACACTAAATTAAAAAAACAAAATCCTCTGAAACAGAGTCCGAGAAGTAAAGATATTGAAGTTTTAAAATCTGCAAATTTTCAGGATGTTTTCCGCGGACGACAGCGCGATTTTTTTTATTTATGTAGTAGTTGGAGGATGAATTTACCCAAACCAATTATAGATATAATTTCCTCTCACAATTTCACCCAATTTCAAAAAACAAATCAGTCAAAACGGAGTCCGAGAAGTGAAGTTATGAGCATTTTAAATTTAGCTGTTTTTTAGGGTTTTTCTAGAAAACGCCGCGATTTTCTACAGTAAGTTATTGTTCTATTTTTTGGGTTTTTTTGTGAAGGTTGTGGGACTGAAGAGTTCATAGGGTGCTCATATGGCTATTTCCTCTCAAACCCTCAAATAAATTCTTGAATCATTCAAATCCAAATTGTTTAACACATTGAATAACAAATTAGATGGCTTTGTAGATGGCCTGAATGACAGTTTTCGTAGTATTCAAGATTCATTGGATAACATGCAGGAGATATTTCTTATGGTAGAACTCAGGGATAAATATAATTAATAAATATATGCTTGGTATGATTTTGAGGCCTATTGTGATGATTGGTACATGGATAGTTTTCATTTCTGGGATGACAACCACTTCCATATTTTATTTGATGACTCTACTCCACCTTCTGTAGAGAACATCAATGTCCCACATTAGGAGCTAGTTACCAGCATCCAGCCAGCATATTATACAATTTTATTGTTCCTTCCAGATTCATCTTGGATCATCTCCCACTATGTGGATGAATATTCTTATTTGGATCCACATGATAGGTGTTTTATTGGGAGCATCATTTTCAGTTGGTTATTGGGTGTCGATATCTTTCATGTGGGGTTCACATGAGAAATTGGACATGGGACCCTGGTTTACAATGGCGGTTGGACCAATCCAGGGTGTTGCAACACCTACTCACTCTCCCAAGTAGTGTCCTCTACTGTAATCCCTTTCCATTGGATCAAACACTCTCTAATGACCCTTCTCCTCAGTTTCTTCTCCCAGAACTCCAAAACCTCTTCCGAAACCAACTCCAACTGTCCCTCCTCATCCAAAGGGGGAAGCTCATCTAATGTGCTAATGAATTGTCCCACTGCCTTTTTGAGGCAAGATACATGAAACATGTTATGGATCTTTCTCCCCTCTGGAAGCTCTAGCTCATAAGAAACCTCGCCTACTCGGTGCATGATCCTGTAAGGCCCATAGAATCTGGGCTTGGGCTTCTCATCCCCACTCTTCTTCAGATATGACTTTCTATAAGGTTGGAGTCTCAAGAAAACCAAATCCCCAACCTCAAAGTTGTGCTCTATCCTGTGCCTGTCCGCACTCATATTCTATCAATTTTTTGTCTTCTATAGGTTCTCTTTCAACAACTTGAGAATATCCCGACTCTCTATGATCCAATCCTTGGCCTTAGGAGCTCTGCTCTCCCCAAAAACCAATTCTACCAAAGTGGGATTATCGTATCCGTATAATGCTCGGAAGGGTTTCATACCAATGGACATGTGGAAAGTGGTGATGTAGCAATGCTCTCCTAAATGAAGCCACTTTACCCATGTTCTCTGATGTCCACCTACATAGTTCCTCAAATATCCTTCTACCCACTTTTTGATGATCTCATTCTATCCATTTGTTTGAGGGTGATAGCTGGTGCTGGGTGTCATCTCTGTCCCCACCAAACGAAACAACTCTCTCCAAAATGTCCCCATGAACCGACTATCCCTATCACTGACGAGGTTCCTCGAAAACCCATGAAGTATAAAGGCATCCCTGAAGAATAGCTCGACTACCTGAACTGCACTGCACTTTGTTGGTATGGCATAGAAGTGAGAAAAATTGGTCAATCTGTCAACCACTACAAAGATACAGTCCTTACCCTAGACCTTAGGTAGGCCTATGATGAAGTCCATCAATATACTCTCCCATTTCTTCTCTGGAATGGGGAGTGGCTAAAGTAGCCCTGCTAGGAGAGCATGCTCTGACTTGTTCTATTGGCAAGTCACACACTCACTGACATGTCTCATAACATCCTGTTTGACGCCTTTCCATGAGAACCTCTCCCTAATCTATTTATTGGTTTTGAAAAACCCTTAATGGCCTGCTAGTGGTGAATCACGAACTGTTGTGAGGATCTTCTTCCTGAGCCCCAAATATGGCACCAAGTAGACTCTGTCCTTGTAGAATATGACATCTTCAATGACCCTATACCTATCCTCCTGTATTTTCCCATCCATAACCTCACAACAGAACTTGTTCTTGGAATATTCCACTAACAAGTGGGATTTCCAATCTGTTGAAATCTCCATCAAAGAACATGTCGCAGGTCTCCTCGATAGTGCATTGGCCATAATGTTCTTCTTCCCCTTGACATACTCTATCTCAAAGTTGAATTCCTGTACCTTTGTTACCCATTTCTACTGGTGCTCACTGAGGTCCTTCTGCTCAAGGAAATACTTCAAGCTGTTGTGATCGGTCTTGACCATGAATTTGTTGCCCACGAAATATTGCCTAAATTTGGTCAAGGCATGCATGATTGCCACCATTTCCTTGTCATAGGTGGAGTACAACCTCTCAGGTTGAATGAGATTCCTTCTCTCAAATACAATGGGGTGTCCTTCCTGCATCAAAACAACCCAAATACCCTTTCCAGATGTGTCACACTCTAGAACAAATGGCAAGGTGAAATATGGTAATGCCAACACTAGACAAGTGCCCATGACTTCCTTCATGTGATCGAAGGATTTCTATGACTCCTTGGTCCAGATGAAATCCCCATGCTTGGTAAGATCCGTCAGCGGTGCTCCAAGCTAAGAAAAATGCCGAACGAACTGCCCGTAATAGCTGCACAGCCCGAAGAAACTCCTCAACTATGTCACATTCCTGGGCATTGACCAATCCAAAATGGCCCCAATCTTATCTTGGTGCACCTATACCCCCTGTGCACTGATGATGTGGCCCAATTAAAGCAGCTCTGTCATACCGAAATCACACTTGGATTCTTTGGCATATAATGAATGTGCCTCCATGATGCTCAATACCTCATCCAGGTGCCTCATGTGCTCCTGCCATGTCTTGCTATAGACCAAGATGTCGTCGAAGAAAACCAGGATTGATTTCCTCAACTGGTCTCTGAATATGTGGTTCATGCAAGACTCGAATGTGGCAGGTGCATTGGTTAGCCCAAATGGCATAACCAGGAACTCAAAATGTCCAAAGTGGCATCGAAATGTCGTCTTCTCTATGTCCTTCTCTCGGATGCTAATCTGATGATACCTAGAGCGTAGATCAATCTTTGAGAAGAAAACTGCCTCATGCAGTTCATCCATTAATTCGTCGATGTGCGGGATAGGATATCGGTTCTTGATGGTCTTCTTCTTCAAGTCTCGGTAATAAATGCACATCCTCATGGTGCAATCATTCTTTAGAACTAAAACAACTGAAGAGGCAAATGGGTTGTTTCTCAGCCTAATGTGTCCCATTGCTAGAAATTCCTTGATTGCCTTATCTATCTCGACCTTGAACCTCCTAGGATGATGATAGGGGGACATGATCATAGGCATTCATCATGGAGTTTTAGCAGGTAGTCGTGGAAGTGACAGATATATCAGAGCCCAAACTGATCATGATATTCACAGAGGGGCTCACAGAGATTTTGAGAGGATGGGTGAAGGCATACAGGTTGACCACCTTACAAGATGCCATCCTACGTACTAGAGATTTGGCAAACTCAATGCCCAAGACTAAACCCTTTTCCAAACCCTTCGTACCCCAGAAGGATCGAGACAGGAAGCCATTCCAGAGAGAACGGAGGGTCAAGGAGAAGGTGGATGATGAGATGAGGGGAGAGCTTATGAGGATGAAGCTTTGCTTCAACTACAGAGACCCTTGGGTCCTAGGCCACAGGTGCATGGGCAAGGGAGAGATTCATTATATTGAGGTGGCAAAAGATAGTGTGGACAGTGAGTAGGAGGAGGATGATAGTGGATCCACTAGCATAGAGGAGGAGTCAGCACAGGCAGAGGAGCAGCCTCCCTATAGACCACTGACACCGATAGGAGCCCACCCTCCAGTAGTTTGACAACCGCCTCACCAGGCTAAGAAACGAAAACCAGAAAAGAGAGGATTCATAACAACCCTTTCTGGTGTTCCCAGGTATGACACCCTCCAGATCAGAGGGACTATTTAGGGATCCCTCCTGTCAAACTTGTTCATGAGTCTCTCTGTGAACTCCCTATAGGAGGTGATGTGGCTATGACCTAATGTCACCAATCCATGGTGCCACCACTCGTGTGCCTCACGCTCCAAGTGTAAGGTAGAAAAACTGATGGCCCATGTCTTAGTCATTTGGTTGACCTTGTAGTATGTGTCTAGCTTCTGTACCCAAGATCTGGTGGTGCATTTGGATGATTCGTAGAAAGAAGGTATGGTGAGTTCACCAACTTTTCGGATGAAATCAATGGTATGCCCCTCCTGCTGCGACCCTCCTCTCGGTGGCTCTCTGGGGCGTTTCCTGAGTCTGAGCCCACAATACTTGACTATGGTCATGTCTTGATGAAAGTCACGACCTAATGCTGCATACTCCCTCCTATACTCTGCAATGTCCTCTGCATGAGTGGGTGACCTCTATGTTATCGATAATTGTGCTACTACTGGGGGTGCTCTCTAGAAACTGGGAAACAAAGGTCTAGGAATCCTACTCGATGCGGTGTATGTGTGAGTAGGAGACTGGAGTCTATTGCCTGCCCCCGAGTTCCTTTGTGCTGCATGTGGGGCTTGTGTGTCTAGGGTGCCCACTATAGCTAATCTATTAGCCACCTGTGTTAAGGAATGAGTCACGGCCCACTGACTAGCTACTATATCGTTGAAAACCTTCATGAAGGTTGTCTCTGGCTCCATGGGGGCCTTACCACTACCCTTTGGTCACTCATATCTATCTCCTAGCATCCTTTCTTCCTCACGCTCAGCCTCACACTTTTCCCTTCTCTTTGCTTCCGTGTGCACCTCTTCCTCTTCCTCTGAACTAGGATGGAAAAGAGGAAAGTTAGGCCTCAACCCTCTTTCCCTGTGCCTGTCATAAGTGACATATTTGTCCCCTTCATGCTCATGACCATGTGGGTCTTCTGCTGCACTCATCATCTTTACTCACAGGCTAACAGGACTAAAGCTCTGATACCACTGTAATGTTCCTGACTTGGCTAGTCTAGGAAACATTGTTAATATGTGTGTAGGATTAATTGTTTATAGCAGATAAATGAGCATTCAAATAATAATGGTGACAAAAGACTGCAAGTTTATATTATGAAATCTCCTTGGAGTAAAAATGCCAAATGCGACTAAATAAAAATGAATCACTTGGCTAGATCTATGAAAAAAGGGATCTTAGCCGAAATACAAAGAAAACAAAATGATAATGCTCGATAATAGATGAGCACCGTGGGCTCAACAGATGAGCTAGAACTATGGCAACTCGCACGGTAATTGCTGGAAGCCCGACAAGTTTGCTCTGGTGGCTATACCTCTCGAAATGGTCTAGAACTGTCCACAAATGGTGCGCCCTTCTCTATATCTCAGTCCTGGTGACTAATTGACCCCTCTGCTGGTGGGTCTAGACCTTGGATGGATCCCCCTGGGGAAACACGGCCCTTTCTCTCTGGAAAACTGCGCCCTAGTGATTCCATCATTGGAATCCAACGAGGAACCAGGGAACAGATGCGCCTTGCCTTCCTCTTGAATTGGGTCAGAGGGGAATCTCTGAACTCTCCCTGTATGGGGCAGTTCGATTCATTGAACCTCCTCATTGTTGGTCACTATAATTGCTTATTAATTAAAACAATCAAGTGTTACATAAATTGTCAACCCAGGGAAGTCTGTTTATTTCAAAGGAAATCACACACTGTATATGATCAATCTCAAAAGAAATCCAAACTTGTAGTAAAAGTTACACTCATCACACCTTGCTTTGAACAGACTAAATTTCTAATCTGAATTACAGTAAAAGCAATCTATCTATTGTAGAGTTTAAGATTCAAAAGGAAATAATTATCAAAAGAATCCTAGATTACATTAAGAAACAACAACCTAGGAAAAAGGAACCTTTTAGCATACTGCAAAGAAAACTAACTATTCTATAACAGGGAACAGGACCCTATTCCCCAAAGTAAGAATCTTCAGCACCTGTCCCTGACTATCACACTTGCATAAACTCATTCTACAAACAAAATTACCGATCAAAATGATTAACAACTACCGAAGACTAACTATTCTGTAACAGGGGACAGGACCCAATTCCCCAAAGTAGGAATCTTCARCATCTRCCTCTGACTATCACACCTTCAAAYARAATTACCAATCAAAAATGATTAACAGTTACCTAGGAATGAATTGTATGA
The DNA here is from genome assembly GCA_032191745.1 of Picea mariana. Classification (NCBI taxonomy): domain Eukaryota; kingdom Viridiplantae; phylum Streptophyta; class Pinopsida; order Pinales; family Pinaceae; genus Picea; species Picea mariana. The sequence continues at coordinate 61,973 of JASDQU010504370.1, read as the reverse complement.
AAACAATGTAATAATCAGTGGAAACAGAGTTTCAGCAAAATAGAGTTTTAACAAGGTATAGATAAAAATAATACTAACACACTACAGAAACTAATGGGTGAATCTTGTGAAGAAGGTGGGCCCTTTCCTTCTCACAAGATTCCCCAGAAATAAAAGGTGTTAGGAAGGAATGCTCAAAATGATCTTTTATTCATCTGTCAAATGTGACAAGTTACAATATCCACAGTGAACACGCTCCTTCTCTATAACTCGCTTCTAGCTAAGCCTTTCGTAATCTCCCTTCTAATATTGATTTCTCCCCTATTTAAAGAGGAGAATCCTCTTAATACAATTAAGCATAAAATTACATGTGTACATACAAATCCTATTCTTAGCCTAATCTAATCTTCTATGCTAGAATAGGATATTTTGATCTCCCATAGCAAAATGTTGTTATAGTAATTGGAATGGTGTTGGCTTGAGGTACAGCTGTTGCAGTCGGTGTAACAACTTATTTATTTATCTTTTCTTGTTACTATTGTTTGTAAAATACTGTTTCAGCATCGCAAATCACAGACTGTTTCAGCAACGGGATTTGCGTCTTGTTTGACTATTTCAGCAATGTGGTCTCAAGTAGCAATGATGGTTGTAATGGTGTTGGCTTAAGGTACGACTGTTGCGGCCAGTGTAACATCTCCTTCTTGTTACTGTTGTATGTGAAATGATGTTTTAGCATCGCAAATCAGAGACTGTTTCAGCAATAGGATTTGCATACTATTGACTATTTCTGCAACGTGGTCTTCAAGCAGCAACAGTATATTAACTGCAGTTTGAACTGTTTCAGCAACTATATATTTCTAATTAACGGCTAAGTATGAGAGTAATGTAAAATTACATGTAAAACAAATTAAAAATATAGCAAAGAGAAGAAACATTATATACCTTTGGATAAAAAGGTTAAGGTGATAATGTAGGCTTAAATAGGAGTGGGAAAAGGATGTAATGATAGAAAAAAGTATAAGTAAAAAGGTACATTATAGGGTCCTAACATCCCCCCCAACTAAAAAGGTTGCATGTCCTCAGGAAACTTTAATCTGAATCAGAATCTGGATACCTACTTTGAGCGTGCAAATTACTTAAGCAGTAGCTATGGAAAGTACTGTCTATTGGAGCTCTGAATCCTTGAACACGTTGTAGCCTTTGCTAGGCTGCTGCTTCAACCTTCTTGGGCAAATTATGATGAACTTGATACTTCTCTGCTGGCATCCACAGACTAGGAAAATGGAACTGATAACCTATCCAATTTTCAACACATTGCTGGACACATTTGATGTAACTCGGTACCCGGAAGATTGTTGTCTCAAGATTGGTAGAATCAAAGGGATTATGTTCCTGCCTTTTCTCAGAAGATTGTTGCCAAAATGTGTTATTTGCTTCTAGGGCAGCAGTCTGTGGATTTAATAAACTGTTGGCAATCCTAAAGTATTGTTGCTTGTAGTTGCCTTATGTATTGAGTCATCCTTGGTTTCTTAAAAAAATTGTAATATTCTTCAACAAAGGTAGCAGCGTTCTGTGGTTTTGGACGTATCCAGAGGAGGCGGTTATCTTCATTATGCTTGGTAGCTAGAAAATCATTATGCCACGTAATCTGGTTGGTGAGGAAGGAGACGAGTGCCTGAATCTGGATATCACCAATAAGAGGTTGAGATTAAGTTGTCTGTTCTCAGGAATAGCTTCATTATGAAGATATACCTCACATAATAGATGTTGATCAGTAGTAGAGGCTTCTGCAAAAGTTTGAACAAAATCTTCTGGTTTGAACACTGCATAGGGTTCTCCATCTTTGATTGATTTAATCTGAAAGAATGCAAGTCGTTCTATAAGGAAAAGAGAGTAATTTGAGGATGGTTTCCTAGCAGCCAACAATTTTTGTACCAAATCAAACATCAGGAGCAATTTGCCTTTTAACTCTTCATTCTGCTTCTTATGGGCACAAGATTCTTGGCGTGTTTGCTCCAAAGCTTCCCAATTTGAATAGATGTGGTTCAGCCAAAGTAGTATGTGCTCCTGCAAAATTTTGTCTTTTGTAATAGCAGACTCCTTTTTCCATTTGTCCATTATTGCCTACTCATTCCATGGTTGAGTTTTTGTTTCAGCATCGCAAGTGGTAGGTTGAGGTAGGGTCTGAGTGGCTTGTTCCACAAGAGTAGGGGTACTGATCTTGCTAGGAGGGGCAGATTCATCAATAGGTAGAGCTTGTGTTTTAGCATCATCAATGGTAGGCCACGGTAGAGTCTGAGTGGCTTGTTCCACAAAAGTAGGGGTAGATTCATCAATAGGCAAAGTTCAAACAGCTTTACTGATAAAAGCAGGGGCTTCTAATTTAACAGTTGTTGTCGGCCAGGGTTCCTGTAAGTTAGCTTTGTTTTTTGGGATTTTTGAAGGTCCTACTGGTTCTTGTGTAACAATAGGATGTTCATTTTTTTCTAACTGGAGAAGTTGTAGGTGTAGGGGGAGCTCCAGGTATTGGGATTTCAACCACTTTGTAGCCTGCTTTATCATAAATATCCCCACATTGGCTACACATATACTCTCTATACTGATCATCTTTTGTGTTTTTCTCTACCATGGCCACTACGCGAGCCAAGGTATGCAAATTAAGTTCCCTGTCATAGGCTTCCTTTGCCATTACTAGCTTTTTCTTGTAAGCCTCCAGTTCTGATCTTAGAAACTCATTCTCTTGTAAGAGAGAAGCCATTGTTGGTTCTGGTTGTTGATCTATCATCGGTGTGTCAAGAGGGGTGACTGGTTTTTTGTGTAATGGTCACAGCCTCAATAGCTGGTTCTTGTAGAGTGGCTACAAAATCAACAGCTGATTCTTGTGTTTCAGCTACTTGGTGAAAATAAAATAGTGTTTCAGCACCCTGGGCATGTGACTCTTGAATTTCAGGAATAAAGTTAGTAGTTGGTTCTTGTGTTTCAGCTGTAGATGGTTCTTGTGTAACAGCTATAGTTGGTTCTTATGTTTCAGCTACTGAATGAGTAGCTAGTTCTTGTGTAACAACTACTGTTGCAGCACCCTGGGCATCTGATTCTTGTATTTCAGGAATGAAGTCAGTAGTTGGTTCTTGTGTTTCAGCTGTAGCTGGTTCTTGTGTAATAGCTATAGCTAGTTCTTGTGTTTTAGCTACTTAATGAGTAGCTGGTTCTTGTGTGACAGCTACTTGATGTAAAGAAAATGATGTTGCAACATCTTGGGCTTCTGATTCTTGTGTTTCAGTGCCTGTGGGTTGAACATGTAAAAATTTCAGGGTTTGGGAGGGTAGAGGTGTACAGGTTTTTAGCAAAATGGGTTGGGGGTTTAGGGTAGTGGTAGTAGTGGTTGCTCTTGTTGAAGCCCTCATTCATTTTTTTGGTAAAAATGAAGGAAAAGTAGGGATTTGCTTCTTTATTTTGCGTGTCAGTTTTTCCTCAATGATGGGGCAAGGAAGGTTATCAGGTTTATCTGCTTCAGAATCATCACTAAGGATATGAACAGTAGGGGTAGATGATTCTGGTAAATTGTGGGGCGAACTTGGTATGGTGGAAGGAATTGGATCAATTGGATATGTAGGAGGATTAATAGGTATTTCCGGAGGGTCAGGAAGGTTTTGTGGTTGTTCTTCATGAGGATTTTTAGGATGTTCAGCAGCTTCCTGAGGGTTGATGGGTGGGTTGTTTAGGAGAGGGTTTTGTTGGGTGAACCCTTTTTGGATGAGCAATTGAACAAGACAATGATGGGCAAGGGACAAAGTGGGATTTTTAGCCTGTTTACAATAATGCGACATATTTCTAAGACATCCGAGCAGATAGTAGGGAATGTTAACCAATCTAGCATGTCGTAAATGAGATAACAGGACA
>JASDQU010504370.1:24947-39328 GCA_032191745.1 Picea mariana | reverse complement strand
TTAGGTTGTACAGGTAGTTGGGGCCTCATCATTTGATTATTCGGTGGAGTACCTGATGGTAAAGAGAGTGGTTGCTAAACTTGTGATTGAAATTGAGGAAATTGATTTGGGAACGAGGGTTGTTGACCTCTCCAATTTGGATTCCATTGGTTAAGGTAAGGTTGTTGTTGTGAAGCCCAAGGTTTCCATATTGTTGGGTCTACAAAGGGAGGGTTTGTTTGTTGCATGGGTGGGTAATTCATTTGATTGGAGGGTGGGTATTGCATTTGGTTAAAGGGAGGGTAATTTGCTTGACTAAAAGAAGGATAATTATTCCAACGATTAGAAGATGTAAACGGCATATTAGGATTCATATCTTGTCCCCGTGGTTTCCATTGCCTTCTCTGTGTCAACAGATAGATAGCTTTAGCTTCTTCATCGGTTGGTTGTAATGCTGCTTTGATTCCTGGTAAAGAAGGGCATTGTTGAGTTTCATGATCCTTATCACAAATGGTGCAAATTGGCTTTTTGTCCAATGGGCATTCCCTTCGTGGGTGCTTATCTCTGCATTTGGAACAAAATATGGATAGAGCTTCTTCTGCTTCGGCTTGTTTCTTTTGAATCTGCAAGGTGTCAATTTGTGAAGCAAAAGAACTTAACATTTCAGTTTTAAATTCCTCAATTAGATTACCTATTTTGGCTCTTTTTGCTCCTCCATTGGCTGATTTTTGAACTCTTGAAAATGTGGTATCCCTGTTGTTTGATCTATTCCTTGCAGCTCCTCTTGAACATCTTTTACAGAGGTTAACAATTTCATCATATGATTCTTTAGATATGTCCCTTTTTCCAAGCATATTTAGCATATCTAGATAGTCATCCCTTACTCCTTTTAATAATATTGTTTTAAGAATATCTTTACTTACATCGGGGTGACTGGATCTTTGTAGATTATACTGTAGCCTTTCCACAAAGTCCTCCAGATTTCCATCCTCTTTCTGTATCATCTTGAATAGTTCCTCTCTTTTTTCTCTTGTTCGGCAATAGTCTTGATATTTGTGCAGAAATTTATGTTTCATCTGATCAAATGTTGTGATTACACAACCTCCAAGACTCATGAACCATCTTAATGCATTTCCCTTTAATGTTGCTGGGAATAGCTTTAATTTTTGAGCATTGGAAATGTAATCATAACTTCTGCATAATATGTCAAACTCGAAAAGGAATTCATCAGGATCTTCAAAAGATAAACCATGAAAGTTAGGTAAAGTTGAAAGTGGAATATTCTTCATGGGAGCTACTCCTCTAGGAAGATCACCAATAGGAAATCCTAAGGTAGAAAAAGAGTTTTCATCGTTTATCTCTACTTCAAGACCTGCATGTTCTTCATGGTGCAGTTCTTCATTATATCCATCCATGGTTTCTTCTGTTTGTTCCCCTACTGCACTTGCTCGATCCTCAATGTCGTCTGCTGGTTTTTCAACTGTCTCTGTTTCAAAGTTTGCTTGAAAGGAAGGTGGAGGCTTTAGTTTTCGAGAGCTTGGACGTTGAGGAACAACAGATTCAGATTTTGATATAATCTGGTCGATAAAAGTCTTTCTTCCTCCTCTTCCTCTGCCCCTGCCACCTGTAGGGTCAGTTTCCTTGGGGGGTCCGTGTCCTCTCATGCAATCTGTACATCTGAAAGAAAAACGTAAATGCTTTTGAAATCTATAATTGCCTTCCCCGGCAACGGTGCCAAAAAGTTGGTCACTATAATTGCTTATTAATTAAAACAATCAAGTGTCACATAAATTGTCAACCCAGGGAATTTTGTTTATTTCAAAGGCAGTCACACACTGTATATGCTCAATCTCAAAAAGTAATCTAAAGTTGTAGTAAAAGTTACACTAATCACACCTTGCTTTGAACAGACTGAAGTTCTACTCTGAATTACAGTAAAAGCAATCTATCTATTGCAGATCTTAAGATTCAAAAGGAAATAATTATCAGAAGAATCTTGGATTACATTAAGAAACAGCAACCTAGAAACAAGGAACCTTTCAGCACACTGCAAAGAAGACTAACTATTCTGTAACAGAGAACGGGACCCTATTCCCCAAAGTAGGAACCTTCAGCACCTGTCTCTAACTATCACACTTTCATAAACTCATTCTGCAAACAGAATTACCAATCAAAATGATTAATAGTTACTGAAGATTAACTATTCTGTAACAGAGAACAGGACCCTATTCCCCAAAGTAGGAATCTTCAGCACCTGTCTCTGACTATCACACTTTCATAAACTCATTCTGCAAACAGAATTACCAATCAAAATGATTAACAATTACCTAGGAATGAATTGTATGAAAACGATGTAACAATCAATGGAAACAGAGTTTCAGCAAAATAGAGTTTTAACAAGGTATAGATAAAAACAATACAAACACACTTCAGAAACTAATGGGTGAATCTTGTGAAGAAGGTGGGTCCTTTCCTTCTCACAAGATTCCCCAGAAATAAAAGGAATTAAGAAGGAATGCTCAGAATGATCCTTTATTCATTTGTCAAATGTGACAAGTTACAATATCCAAAGTGAACACGCTCCTTCTCTGTAATTCGCTTCTAGCTAAGCCTTTCGTAATCTCCCTTTTTAATGCTGATGTCTCCCCTATTTAAAGAGGAGAATCCTCTTAATACAATTAAGCATAAAATTACATGTGTACACAAATCCTCTTCTTAGTCTGATCTAATCTTCTATGCTGGAATAGGATATTCTGATCTTCCATAGCAAAATGTTGTTACAATGGTTGTAATGGTGTTGTCTTAACGTACAGCTGTTGCGGTCGGTGTAACAACTCCTTTGTTTATCTTGTCTTGTTACTGTTGTATATTGTTTTAGCATCGCAAATCACGGACTGTTTCAGCAACAGGATTTGCGTACTGTTTGACTGTTTCAGCAGCGTGGTCTTCAAGAAACAATGATGGTTCTAATGGTGTTGGCTTAAGGTACAGCTGTTGCGGCCAGTGTAACAACTCCTTCTTGTTATTGCCGTATGAGAAATGTTGTTTCAGCATCGCAAATCATGGATTGTTTCAGCAACGGGATTTGCGTACTGTTTGACTGTTTTAGCAACATGGTCTTCAAGTAGCAACGATATATTAACTGCAGTCTTCAAACTATTTTAGCAACTATATATTTCCGATTAATGGCTAAGTATGAGAGTAATGTAAAATTACATGTAAAACAAATTACACATATAGAAAAGAGAAGAAACGTTATATACCTTTGGAGAAATAGATTAAGGTGATAATGTAGGCTTAAATATGAGTGGGAAAAGGATGTAATGATAGCAAAAAGTATGAGCAAAAAGGTACATTATAGGGTCCTAACAGTAGGCATCAGGCTTCCAACAGCCTGTAGAAGAGAACTTTGAACACAAGAACCTCTTATATTCAAAGTGAAATCACTAAAAGAACATAACAGAATTATAATAAATCCTTTATCATAACACAATCATGACAATTCATGTGAATCATTCAATCATGAACCCTTTTAGCATAAGATTGAAACAATATGAAAAAGAGAGATGCCTTACATTAAACAAGAAAATTTCATATACAGATCATAGCCAGGAAAACCAATGCTTCATTAAAACATTACAGTCGGGAGCTCTGCTCTACCATCCATCCTTACAGAAATACAAAAACTGAGTATATATACTCAGGGAAATTTTCCACCTTCGCAGCAGGAAGGTAGTTGAGACATTAAAGTCCAAATTAGTGTGTGTAGGCTCCTCAGTCAAACCTGGATGGAACTCCTTCGTCAGACACCATCTTAACTCAGCATGGCTCTTGCAGGGGGACCTGCATACAATGGCACCACGAGCCGATTGCTCCAGGCCTTTTCCACGCCCTCCATTTATGAGTTGAGCTAAGGTCTCAACCACCTGCTCAATATTCATTAACTGCTTCTTCCATGGAGGGTGGCCGAGACTGAAAACACAAAAAGAAACCCTTTGTTCTTTGAAGTCCCTGTAGCCAAAATATCCAAATGGCTCCTGGACGCTTTTCACATTTCGCGTTTCGGGGTTTCGAAATGCAGTGGAAGAGCAACCCCTTTGTCCTTTGAAGTTTCGGTAGCTGAAATGTCGAAATAGCTCTTGGGCACTTTTCGCATTTCGTGTTTCAAGGTTTTGAAATGCAGTGGAAGAGAGCAACCCTTTGTCCTTTGAAGTCTCGGTAGCCGAAATTTCGAAATGACTCATCATTTTGTGATTTTGGCCATAAGAGATGAGCTCATGCACCAGACCTCGTGCAAATATGCAACTCAAACTTACCCAATGACCGTCGATCTTCTCCATCTATGGATCCTCGCCGTTGAAAAAAAAATGCTCACTCGCTTGATTTTAAGCCTGAAATGGATTTCTTCAGTATGTTGCACTCGACGCTCATGACTTGCAAGAATTGGTGCTAACACCATCTATGGTTTGACTATGGCGAGCCAAAAAAACTTTTTTTAGGGCCCCAAAACATCCCTAGAAGTACAACAATATGTGTCGACATGAAAACATACAAAATAAGCCAGTTGGATTAGGTGGGAGGCCACTAGTATCCACCTGGAAGATGTGTAGGGTTGCATACATCCCCGGAAGTGTAGAACCCACAATAAAAAAGAAGTACAGAAGAATGTGCTCAACTAAAAACTGACAAGAGGAGCCAATTGGAACATGTGGGTGGCCACCAATATCCACCTAGATCAATCCTCCCCACTTAGGAAGCAATGGTCTCCATTACATTGAGTGCCCAGGGAAGAGGGGAAAGCATTTTTTGAAAATGAAGCTTGGTGTGAGGCGTGCCTTGTTAGAGAAGTTGTGCTTCTTGGCTTGTGGAAGACTGTCACAAACCTATTGTTGGAGGGGTTGAATCTATTCCACCAACCTGTTGTCTTCGGGTGTGGTGGGGCATTGTTTAGGCACCATTGTAGGTGAAGAAACAATATCTTCTTTATCTTCAACAATTTGTTTTGTTGGCTAGAAGGTGTTGAGGCTCGAGTGGTTGTAGTGGTATTTTTTTCATCCTTTGAACACACTTTGAAGAGGATGAATTTTGCAGTATGAGAGATTACCTTGTGGCACTACTTTGGTGGAGCAGTAGTCAAAACTACCTCTGGAATCCTATAGAGTGACCTCCCAGAGTAGTAATGACACTACGGAATCTAGAATCATAGACAACATGAAGTTTCCACATAAATGGTTGGACCAAAAAAAAATCACAGACATCAAGAGGGGAAACATCACAAACTACCTCATCCTTGAAGGGATGGATTCCATAGGACATGCAACATTGTTGGTTGACACGAAGATTCTATCCCTGGTGAAGCCACCCGATGTTGTATGGTTGTGGGTGTGGTGTTGTTGACAACCCAAATTGTTTGACAACCTTAACTAAGATGAGTTTATTTTAGTTATTGTTATCAACAATGAAATGCAATGGGTTCCCCTTCACCCACATATGTGAATGGAAGAGTCGCTCCCCTCTTTAGGATCTACTAGTTCTTCTGGTTGAATTTTAATGGTCGCGACAGTAGCAGTGGGATCTGCATCGATGATCTATTTGTTTTCAATATTTTATGGATCAGATTCTGAATCAGGGTTTGGCTCTGTGTCTTTGACCTCGGCCACCAATGAATGTTTCGAGTGACATTCATCAGTGTTGTGCCAGGGTATTTTGTAGAAGTCACACCACTTCCCAGTGTCGTTCTTTGTCTTTCCTTTAGCCTTCTTGTCCTATGTCTTGGACTGGTTGTCTAGAGGTTGTTGGTTAGGGTCATCTTTACTGTGCTTTGGTTGTTTCATATTTTCAGACTCGAATTCCCTTTTGTTCTGGTGCCTAAATTTCTCCTCAATTTTGACAACATATCAATAGGCAACTCCCAATGATGAGATGTTTAGGAAATCCATTTTAGTTTGTGTTGGCACAGGGGCAGACCCAGGGTTCAACGCTTCAACATTGCACTAACAAAACCCTAACTACTGCCCCTTTCGACAACACCTGCGAAGCAGATGAAGTCTCACCCAAGGTAGAGGCAAGGGGGTTGTAGGACTCAAGTGTCTACAACCTTGCTGGGACGCAGATATGTGATTACACACTTCAACATATCRCTTAGCCAATAGTATGCATTCATTTATGATTCTTATTCACATCACAGATTAACCCTAATTGTAKATCAACGCAGTAGTAATCAATATTAAACACATCTAAGCATTTAGCACATAGCATTAGAGCATATCTAGCATTTATTCATAAATCAAGCACTAAGAATCAATGAATCTACCTATCATACATCCAGAACAGTGCACTAAGAAAATATAATCATAACCATCATAAACACATAACACAAAGCACAATAACACAGGATATACGTGGTTCACGCCAGTGTGGGGCTACGTCCACCAATTCTTCTTGTTCTTTATTAGCTTCTTCCATTCTTCTTACATGCACCAAGCCATAGATCCAACTCTGCAAAGGACATGATATTTGTGCGCACCTCGCCAGATCCTCCTTCTCTGGATTAGGTCAAGGCACAAAGCCAACTACAACCACTTGCACTTAGCTCTGCAAGTCTCACATACAGTATGCACAAAGCATTCACAACTATTCGCACTTAGCAACCCTCACRGGTTCTTGCACAAAGATGATCAGAAATACTTCTTACATCACTTATATACTTATTTATACATTACAAAAAGGGGCCTAAGCATGGGTAAACCCATGGCCCGACATACCATACCTGCTACATAAACCCTAAAAGCCAAAAAAGCCCACAAAAATGGTGAGATCCCGTGATCTCTGCTCTGCCTGGGTGCTCCGTCTTTGACCAGCCTATCAAAGTCCCAAAAATGGTCAAACATGACCAGTGTTTCCTCAAAATCTGGTCAAGGGCCAACAGGCCCCCAACACTTACTTGTGACTCATCCTGAGTCACTCTGATCTAGGAAACAGTGCCTCAAAGGCCTCGAGCTGCCTCGAATTGTTTCTTCGCCAAAGCCTCCTGCTCGGTGAACTTCTGAAGTACTTGCCCAGTGACAGGCCCTTCCAGGCGTTGTTCTACTGTTGTGACCACGTGTTCCAGTTGTGTGCCTTGTCCCTCGATCTCTTCAAAAAGTGTGCAGGCTTCGTCCTGCACTGGCTAGGATCACTGTGTCACCTCCATAACTCGGCTCTGGATGGTAGTGACTTGCTGCTGAACTTCTTGCTGCTCCTATGACCTTTTCATCTTCTCAATGGCCATAAGCTACTTTAGTTGTGCTTGCATAGTCGATGCCTGCTTCTTTGCCTCCTAGAGTTGTGCCTCTAATGTTTTCAGCTTCGTGCCTTTTGCAAGGCGCTCATAGGTCTACGCACTTTAGTTACTTAGTTGCTTGCATTCTAAGGCCAACACCCTGATTCTTTCCATTGCGCTCCTGGAAGTTTCTTCCCTTTGATCTCATACTTCTTGCGGACTTCTAGGCACTACTTGAAGTTCTAGCTCAACTACTCATGCTTGAAGCTGTTGAATGGCCTCAGCGAGCTTCCCCACTTGGCTCTCGACTTTCTATTCTTCCATCTGTGCCAAGCCTCGCATAGAGCGAAGTTCTCTAGTCACTTCTTCACGGACCACAGTCTGCTTTGTGAGCAGTTGGTCCTTGTCTTTCTAGATTTACTCTATGTCCTCCTCGAACTTTGCTCTAATGTCATATTTTTCTTGCTTCCCAACCCGAAGTTGCTCTAGGACCTCCTCCTTTTCTTGCTTCAGGTCCTTTGTGGCCTTCTCCTTTTCTCTCTTTAGGTCCTTTGTGGCATGCTCCTTTTCTTCTTGGGCCTGTCGAAGGCGAGCCTCTGTTGCATCTGCTAATCTTCGCAACTGGGTGGGCTCATCCCCTAATTCTACATTCTCTGTTGAAGATGGCGCAGTAGACACTGTGTGGCTCAACTAGATAGCTTGTTGTATCTCTTTCAACTCTGCCTTGATTCTGTCATACACCGTTTCCTTCTTTTCTTCATGTCACTACAAGATATCCTCTGAAGCATCTTCTACAGTTGAGATGATGAGATCAGCATCATCCGTTGTGAGCACATTCTGTGACTGAGGCTTAGTGGCTCAAGATTTCTTCTGTGCTGAGGGTTTCTGCARGGAAACCTTCCTTTTATTGGACTTCTCKACCTCTGTAAGGGGGTCCTTTGGTGGTGTTACCTCACCCTTATATTGCTTGTCTTCTTCCCCTTCCTCCTCTTAGTTTACTTCGTCGCCTCCTCCTCCTGCAAGTGAGTCAGACATAGTTTCCTCTGATGCRTTTTTCTTTTCCTCATTGTCTATGTCCTTCACTTCCTCCTTTTTCTTCTTTCTCTTTGTGCTTCTTGGTCTATCATACTTGGTCTGAGTGACCAAAGGGCTTCCGATGATGTCGGGGTCGGAAAGCTCTGCCTTCTCAATAGGTACAAGGAATTCGGCAGGCCATTCCTTGGTTATCTCCTCCATGTCTTCATCAGTCAATTTGTAATAGGACTATAGCTCCTCTTTTCTTTTGTCCCTCTGCGCAATTATGTAAATGAAGTGTCGGTCTACGCGGAACTATGTTAGCGGTCTGTAGGTATGCAAGGTGTTCGGGGTCATTCGGGGGAATGATTCAATGGTGCACTTGAGTTGTAAGTAATAAGTGTGGAACACCGCATTTGATTTCCATTGCTTCGCCATGTCACTTGAATACCACAAGATGGTGAACCTCACGGCCAGTGGTTCTGATGGCTTGACTTCAGGGAATTTCGCTCCTTCTGGCATCTCCCAAGAGACAAATCATATTAAGATCAACAACCAACTAATGTGGAACTCGTAGCCTTGGTGCTGCACTTCATGAAATTCCTTCTCCAACTCATTGACGAGGTATCTTTCCCAGTTAATATGCATCCCTTCGACGCACTTCCCTATAAGGTCAACGACAAATCCTGTTACTTGTGTAGGGCGGTTATTTCTGACGAGCTTTCCCGCTATCATCTGAAAAGCTAGGCACACTACACCATCCTGGATGGAGGATACCTTGTAGCCTCACTTCCCTTTCTCCACATCGCCATATGCCTCCTTGATGCACTGCACCAAAGAGTGATCTGACGTCTTCCCTGGGTAGAATTTCTTAGGGTCTGGTCCCTGCATGCTTAATCTAGTAATGAGGTGGATCAACGCCAGATCCACAGTGATGCACCTATCCAACCACAGATACCCACCATGGTAGCATGACAGGAGGATTTTAATGCATGTGTTAACCTCCTGATGTCTGTTGAAGTGGGGGATCTTCATGACGTTCAAGATTGTCGATCTCACAATCCCCTTGATCCATGGTTGGGGAACTATCTTGGGCTTCTTCCCTGTTGTCTTCGTCAGGTAGCGATGTAGTGAAATCAATGCATAATTCATCCTATCGCCGAGGTTGAAATCACTTATCTTTAGAGCTAGGATCATTCCCAGTTGCGGTCCTACTACACGTATCCCTTTTTGGAGGTACGCAGTGATGAGTGTGTACTTGAAATCCCTCGAGACGTTGTCATGACTAACCGTGCCATCCAAGGGCGGGATATAGTAGGGAAAGACTGACAGGATCTGCTTTGTGTTCACCAGATCGTCCCAGTGCTTGCTTCTCTTCTCAGTGGTTGCTCGACTAGATCAACGTGTAGTCGAGGGGGATGCTTTCAACCCACCTGTCGACGATTTCTGTATACCTGCGGACATAAATTTCTCATACATAAGGTTGATCAAGATCTCTTCTACGAATTTCTTGACTGCACTAAGGTCACTCGACATACACGCTTGTAATCAAATAGATTGAACATTCAAGGTAATCGAATTGGTGGTGGGGTCTTAGGTAGCACAGCGCGATATGCAATCACTTCTCTGCTAGCTCGAATATGTCAGTTTGAAAAAGTGGTCCCGGTGCGGCATTCGACAAATTAAATAAGCGACATCGTAATGGATTCCTCCAACGGGCAGGAATGCCTCAATCAATATGATTCCATCTGTTGTGGCATGGTGTCAATGGTAGAATGGCGATCTTTCTGAAAATAATTGTGTTTCTAATAGTTCTGGAGCGTCATTCTAATGGTCGGGACGCCTCCAACGGTCATATAGCTTCACCGTGGTGAAGTGTCAGTCTGCACTGTTATGCTATTCCAATGAGGTTCAAGCCTGACTTCTACGAAGTCATCCCTAGAACTTCCTACAGTTTTTCTAACTTTGTTTTCTTCTTACTGAGCTTTCTTGCCTTCTTTCCTGTGATCTGAGTCTCTAGATTCCTCTTTCCATTCTTATTCTTATTTTCTCTTTGTGTAGTAACTTCGCACTGCTGAGGGTTTTCCAAAGGGTTCGAAAATACCTCTTCGCTTGCTACTTCTAGGGTAGGTTCTCTTCTCTCCTCCATGGATAGGGTTTTCAAGCCTTCCTACATTCTTTCAACTTCGACAACTAAGTCTTTGGCCCTCAGTTGCTTCGACTTGTCCTCTTGTTCTTGTACTAGTCACCTTATTTTCTCAGCTATGAAGTCCCTTAATTCTTTCTTTTTATTTTTTGTAGCTTCTTCCTCTGATTTCCTCCAGATCTAATCTTTCTCAATCCAAGTCTTTCCTAACAAAAGTGAAAAAGGGGCATTGTTCTCAAAAAACTTAATGACCTCAAATTACTCTTCAGTCAATGTTCCATGGGCAGTCATAGGTACATTAATAAATCTTCCACATAGGGTTATCATCTTTCCTTTAAACAATCTTATCCTTCCCAATGAAGGAACCATAGCAGGCCTTCCTAAAACTTCCCAAGTACTTTATGGCATGATATTCACCTGTGTTTCCTCATCCAGAGCACGGTATATATCAAAGTGTCCTATTCTTGTTTCTATGCACTACTTCTCTTTTAGGATCTTTGGTAAATTGATGTCTCTGTGATCATTCAATGATTCTTTCAGCTGTAATAACATACTCTCTGATTCTTTCTAGTTTTTTAACATATCCTTAGTTTCATGACCTTCTCCATAGTTTTCTTGATTCGGGTTCATCTTTTCAACTTTATCAATCATTCTAGGGAAATCCAAAACCTTATGACTAACAGCTTTACAACAAAGACAAATAGGACCTGTACAAGGGAATTCCTTAGCAAGATGCCTTGATCTTCTGCAATTATAACACAATGTCAATCCTCTCTTCCTCTTAAAGGATCCCCAACCTTTTATGTACTATGCACTAGGATCACAGTGATGGACCTGCAATCTGCAAATATTCGTTCTAGGTTCCTGCACCCACTTATTAATCGAAAAATTATTTCTATGCATATGAATAACATATCTTTCACCATTTCTATCAAATCTATTCATATCAAATCTGCTTTCTTCTAGTTGTACCCTAGTTTTCAGACCAGAACAAGATTTGTCAGAGATACCTAGATCCATACTTCCTAAGAAAAAAATTCCACTTATCTTACCTTTACTGGAGCACAAAGTTTTAAGATCTTACCTATTTTCTTCAGATCGGGCTTCTCTTTTAGCATGGAGCTTCACAAGTCAAGTAGAATATTGCGCACTACATCAACAGATCTATGCACAAATCTTTCTCTTTTCTTCAGTTCCCAACAATCACAGTTTCAGCTCCCGATAACGGAACCATTTGTTGGCATAGGGGCAGACCCGAGGTTCAATGCTTCAACAACGTACCAACAAAACCCTAACTACCGGCCCTTTCGGCAACACCTGCGAAGCAGATGAATTCTCACNGGGGGGGGGGGGGGGGGGGGGGTTGCAGGACTCAAGTGTCTACAACCTGGACATAGATCTGTGATTACACACTTCAACAGAGCACTTAGCCAATAGTATGCATTTAGTTATGATTCTTATTCACATCACAGATTAACCCTAATTTTAGATCAGCGTAGTAGTAATCAATATTAAACACATCTAAGCATTCAACACATAGGATCATAGCAGATCTAGCATTTATTCATATATCAAGCACTAAGCATCAATGAACCTACCTATCATACATCCAGAACAGTGCACTAAGAAAATATAAACATAACCATCATGAAGAAATAACACAAATCACAATAACACATGATATATGTGGTTCACCCCAGTGTGGGGCTACATCCACCAACTCTTCTTCTTCTTTATTAGCTTCTTCCAATCTTCTTACATGCACCAAGACACAAATCCAACTCCGTAAAGGATAGGAGATATTCGTGACCTCGCCAAATCCTCCTTCCCTGGATTATGTCAAGGCACAAATCCAACTACAACCACTTGCACTTAGCTCTGCAAGTATCACATACAGTATGCACAAAGCATTCACAACTATTTTCACTTAGCAACCCTCACAGGTTCTTGCACAAAGCCGATCAGAACTACTTCTTACATTGCTTAGCTACTTATTTATACATTACAAAAAGGGGCCTAAGCATGGCTAAACCCATGGGTCAACATCCCATACCCGCTACATAAACCCTAAAATCCCAAAAAGCCCACAAAAATGGAGAGATACCATGATCTTCGCTTCGCATGGGTGCTCCGTCTTCGACCAGCTTGTCGAAGTCCCAAAAATGGTCAAACATGACCAATGTTTCCTCAAAACCTGGTCAAGGGCCAACAATTTGGATGTACTTATGTAGAGCCCCATGGTATTTCAGAACCAAATGTTTCTCGGAGTCTTTGATAGCTAGCTTGGTGCACAAGGTATGGAAAGTATTTGTGAACTCCAGAACTGTTTGGCTCTTCTCTTGCCACAATGTGGTCCATCTCATGTACTGGTCTTCATAGTTATCAACAAGATAGTATTGTTCTTTGACCGCATCCACAAAAAAATCCCAAGTGGGCTCGGCCCCATATATTCCAAACTCATCTGTGGAACTTTTCTCCTAGTAAGTTTCCCACCAATGTTTGACATGGGGGAGAGCCTTGAGGAGTGTGAAGGTGATATTTTCCCTGTTAGAAAAATTTTGAACAGAGAAATAACCTTCTAATAGATTTAACCATTTTTCTAGGGCATCCACATCTATTTGACCTTCAAATATGGGAATATCAAAATTAAATTGTACCTTGAAGGGATAGGTTCCTCCAAAATGGCCACTTGATGAAGATGTGCATGTTGCTATCGGCAGGCGTTGAATGATGTGTGCAAAATTCTCCATCATTTCGCCCCTTTGTCGCGTGAGAGATTT
This sequence comes from Picea mariana, assembly GCA_032191745.1. Taxonomy (NCBI): domain Eukaryota; kingdom Viridiplantae; phylum Streptophyta; class Pinopsida; order Pinales; family Pinaceae; genus Picea; species Picea mariana. The sequence continues at coordinate 26,148 of JASDQU010504370.1, read as the reverse complement.
CTCGAGCAACTTGTTAATAGAATCTTTTGCTCCGTCGTTTTTCTTTTCTTCCAGCATGGATGGTTTCTTCGGTGTGCAAGAGTGATTGTCTTGAAGAGAGACAATCTAGAGACCCAACTTGCTATACTTGGACCTCGTTGGGGACATGCACTGAAAAACGATCAAGATCAACATGCTTTGATACCACTGATCCGGATTATTTTCGGAATGAAATGAAAGAAGAGAAATTACAATCAAGTACTCATGAAAATTTCCAGAAACAGAGAAATGCGACAATACTTGATTTCTATTAATGTAATAATTGTAAAGAGACTATAAAAATACAGAGGCAAGACTCGCTATGTTGGCAGCTTTATCTTTGAGAAGAGATGTAACGACTATGCTCATTCGCCAGAAGATGATTAAAATGAGGCTATGAAGGCCTTTTTATGATAAACATGAATTCCAAAACCCTAGACATCCAAAAACCTAACCTTAGAAGATGAAACGCCAAAATTCATGTGGGCCCCGTTTGGGTAATTTAGTACATTAACTTCCCGGGGTCATAACTTTTGCATACGATCTTCGTTTTAGGAGTGTGATAGCTCATTGGAAAGGTATTTTTGAGAAATACGCATTATGTTTTTAAACTCTAACTTCATCTATAATTTGACTGTGTCGAGAAAAAAAACATTGTTTAGGTCCCCAAAATGGCCCTATAAGTACAACAATATGTGTCGACATGAAAACATACAAAATAATCTAGTTGGATTAGGTGGGAGGCCACCAGTATCCACCTAGAAGATGTGTATGGATTCATACAGCCCCGAAAGTGTAGAACCCACAATTACAAAGAAGTACAGAAGAATGTGCTAAACTAAAAATTGACAAGAGGAGCCAGTTGGAACAGGTGGGTGGCCACCAATATCCACCTAGATCATTGAAGTAACTTCATACAAACATCTCAAAGTTGATCTACATGACAAGCTTAACTGAAACTATAGCAATGAAAAAATGATAAATAGAGGGTGGAAAAACTTATTTTGGCCTTGAAAAAAAAAAAAAATTAGTAGAGCTTTAGTTATGGGATAAAAAGAAACTCTTGTTTGAAGCTCTCATCACTCTTGTTATCTTATATAGTTATGGATTTTGGGGTTGCAATATGTCTAGAGAAGTGAGTCAATACACCCTATCCTATCCTCCTCATAGAAGTGAGTCATTA
>JASDQU010504370.1:0-14361 GCA_032191745.1 Picea mariana | reverse complement strand
GAGGTTGTACAGAGAAGCTCAGTTGGCCTACATTGTCAGTGATGAAGCAGACCCCACTAATCACCCCATCTTTGCACTTGACACTGATTTGGGGTATAGTTTATTGCAGATCACTGAGACTCCTGAAGCCCCTTTTCAAATCAGAAAGCAACCCATATTTAATCACGATATACCTCCTCCAACCACCTCTGTTTGGAAAATGTTCTTCGACGGAGCTTCTTCTAGCAAAGGCGCTGGCACTGGAGTGGTTCTTGTGTCCCCTTGGTAGGAAACCATATCCATGTCATACAAGCTAGAATTTGAAGCTACCAATAATGTGGTAGAATATGAAGCTCTTGTTCTGGGTATGAGGGCTGCAAAAGAAATGGGAATTAAGGAGGTAGCAGTGTTCAGAGATGCCGAGTTGATAATCCAGCAAGTCAGAAATACTTATCAGGCTAAGCATCCTTGGCTCAGGAGTTACAAAAATGAAGTGTGGGATTTGATTGATAATTTCTTCTCAGCTTTCAACATTTCTTTTATTCCAAGAGAGGAAAATACTTTGGCCGATTCCTTAGCTGTCTCAGCTATCCTGTTCAAGATCTCTCTGCCACCTAAGATCGAATATGAGGTCAAGATACGATATAGGCCATCTGTTCCGGACAATATCAAGCATTGGAAGGTATTCGAAGACGATCTTGAAATCAAAAAATTTCTTCAGTCCGTCGATGAATTTTCTGCATTGCACATTGATCAGGATCCTAATCTCGAAAGTCACCCTCACCCTGAGGTATTTTTAAATAAAATTGCTAATCACCATATTATTCATTTGCCTAGGAATCACATTCCGAAGGGACTAGTCCCTTTAGAAAGACTGTTCGATGGGAATGATGTGGCAGTAAAGGGTAGGGTTTCAAATAGAGATGATGATACAGCAGAGTGCAACATCGACACACAAGAGGAGCCTGAGTTTGTCAAGTTGTCAAGCGGTTTGACCAAATAACAGAGGGTCGAATATGCTGAGTTATTAAGAGAATTTGCTGATGTGTTGGCATGGACCTATGAAGACCTCAAGACACATGACACAACTGTCATTGAACACAAGATCCCACTGAAGGGAGAGGCTAAGCCATTTAGGCATAAGCTAAGATAGATAAATCCCATGTTGTTTCCTGTCATGGAGAGAGAAGTGAAAAAGTTGTTAGATGCCCAAATCATTGTCCGCTTGAGATATTCTGAGTGGGGAGCCAATTTGTTCCCGGTGAGGAAGAAAAGTGGAGAAATCAGGCTCTGCGTCGATTTCAGGAACCTGAACAAGAGATCAAAGAAAGACAACTATCCCTTGCTCAACATGGAACACATATTGCAGAGGGTAACTGGTGCATCTAGGATATCCATGATTGATGGTTTTTCTAGCTATAATTAGATATCAGTCATGCCCGAAGACAGAGAAAAAACAACCTTCACCACTCCTTGGGGCACATTCATGTATGCCAAAATTCCTTTTGGATCAATGAATGTAGGAGAAACATTTCAGTGAGCCATGGACATAGCCTTCATCGGGGAGAAAGATCAGTTTGTGGTGATCTATCTGGATGACATCAGAGTCTTCTCTAGGTATGATAAGGAGCATCGTTGTCACTTGAGGAAATTTTTCTTGAAATGCCGGAGGTTTGGCCTTTCCTTAAATCCCAAGAAATATTTGTTTGCTATGAAGGAGGGGAAACTGTTAGGCCATATAGTATCAGCAGAGGGAGTGAGAATTGATCCCAGCAGGGTAGAGGCAATTCAGACCTTGTCACTTCCCAGGTCTAGAAAGGAAGTTCAGGTTGTTTTAGGGAAGATTACCTTTCTGAGGAGGTTCCTCTCAAATTTTGCTGAGTTGGTGAAACACATCACAACCATGCTCAGAAAGGGAAAAGAAGTAAAATGGACTACTGAACCCAGGGAAAGGGCATTGACTGAGGAACTTGTGTTGATCAGTCCTAATTATTCCAAGGATTTCCTAATTTTTTCTTTTGCTTCTTTTGATACAGTAGCAGCGGTCTTATTGCAGAAAAATGAGGAAGGGCAAGAGAAACCCATTTCTTGCTTCAGTAAGGCATTAAGAGATGCAGAAATCAGGTATGAGATCATGGAGAAGAAGGCCTATGCCTTGGTGAAAGCTCTCAGAGATTTTAGTGTCTATGTCTTGCACTCAAGAGTGACTGCATACGTTCCTTCAACCTCTGTGAAGGACATCCTTATACAACCTGACATAGATGGGAGAAGAGGTAAATGGATTGACAAGATCCTGGAGTTTGACCTGGAGATAAATCCCACCAAGTTGGTAAAAGGGCAGGGTTTAGCCAAGTTGCTGGCTGAATCCAATTGCAAGGCCTTGGGGGTTAGCTTCATCAATGCTTGCTCAGGAAATAAACAAGCTGAGTCGCCCAACAAAATCTCTCAGGGTGTCTTATCACTAGCAGAATGCACCTGGTACAGAGACATTTTGTACTTTCTACAAGAGTTGAAGCCTCCTAATGGAATGAGAAAAAGCAAGGCAAGAGATTTAAAGCTCAAGGCAGTCAGATATTTCCTTGTTGACCAAGTCTTGCACTGGAGATATCCTCTAGGGGTGTTTCTGAGGTGTTTGAATCCACAGGAAGCCTAGAAAGTTATGTTTCATTTCCACAACGACCTTTGTGGAGGGCATCATTTCTAGAAGACCACAACCCACAAAATTCTCAGGGCCATGTACTGCTGGCCCACCTTATTCACTGATGTCTGTAGAGAATTCAGAGCTTGCATCAAATTCCAAAGGTTCTCAGGAAAGCAACAACTAAAATCTCTGCCACTAAAGCTTGTAGTAGCTTCAACACCCTTTCAACAGTGGGGGTTGGACTTCATCGGGGAAATTCATCCTCCTTCAAGTGGCCAACATAGATGGATCTTGACTATCACAGACTATTTCACCAAGTGGATAGAAGCTTCCCCCACCAGGAGTGCTTTGCACAAGGTAATTATTAGCTTCTTGGAGGATATCATAGCCAGATTTGGCTATCCCAACATAWTTGTCACTGATAATGCTGCTTCTTTCAAGTCTGAGCCTCTGGTTAAGTTCTGTGAGTAGTTCGAGATTTCACTAATTCACTCCACTCCCTATTATCCTCAAGGAAATGGACTGGTAGAATCTTCCAATAAAAGTATAATCAAACTCATTAAAATATTATTGGAAGACAATAAGAGTGCCTGGGATTCAAAGCTCAAAATTGCTTTATGGGTCGATCGAGTGATAACGAAGAATTCCCTGGGCACCTCACCTTTTAAACTTGTTTATGGGATGAAAGCTATGTTTCCCACTTAGCTCGCTTTACCTGTAGCTAAATTTTTTCAAGATCATGAAGGAGAGCCAGACGATATGGTCAGAAGAATTCATCAAGTGGTGGAAGTGCGACAGATCAGGGAGCAGGTGATGGACATAGCTCACAGTCATTAGTAGAAGATCAAGTAGGCCTTTGACAGGAAGGTCAGGAAGGAGGAATTCAAACTGGGAGATTTCGTGCTTAAGTGGGATGCACCCAGGCAGGTGAGGGGAAAACACAACAAGTTTGATGCCCTCTGGATCGGGCCCTTCAAAATATTTGAAGTAGTCTTAAATAACACGTACAGGTTGTAGGATTTGGAGGGTGAAGAAGTCTTTAGCGGCCTAGTAAATGGGCATTTACTGAAGAAATTTTTTGTTTGAGCCTTAGACGACTCCTTTGTTTTTGTAAATATTGTCTTTATTGCTTTTATGTTTATTTCCGGCTTAATAAATGGCTCCATATCCCAACAGAAGGCAACTTGAACAGCAGAAGGAGTTCTTAGGGAATCGTAGGGATGACTCTATCCCCCATGGAGCCTAATGTTAGCGCCAATTCTTGCAAGTCATGAGCGCTGAGCACAACATACTGAAGAAGTCCATTTCGGGCTTAAAATCAAGCGAGCGGGCATTTTGTTTTCAACAACGAGGATCCACAGATGGAGCAGATCGATGATCATCGGGTAAGTTTGAGTCGTAGAGTTGCATGAGGTCTGGCGCATGAGCTCATATCTTATGGCCAAAATCACAAAATGATGAGTCATTTTGGCATTTCGGCTACTGGGACTTCAAAGGACAAAGGGTTGCTCTCTTCCACTACATTTTGAAACCCCGAAACGCGAAATGCGAAAAGTGACCAAGAGCCATTTCGACATTTTGGCTACCAGAACTTCAAAGGACAAAGGGGTTTCTCTTCCACTGCATTTCGAAACCCCAAAATGTGAAATGCGAAAAGTTCCTAGGAGCCATTTCGACATTTCGGCTACAGGGACTTCAAAGAAAAAAGGGTTGCATTTTGTTTTTTCAGTCTCGATCACCCTCCATGGAAGAAGCATTTAATGAATATTGAGAAGGTGGTTGAGACATCAGCTCAACTCATAAATGGAGGGCGTGGAAAAGGCTTGGAGAAATCGGCCTGTGGTACCCTTATATGTAGGTCCCCCTGCAAGAGCCATGCCGAGTTAAGATGGTGTTTGACGAAGGAGTTCCGTCTAGGTTTGACTGAGGAGCCTACACACACTAATTTGGGATTTAATGTCTCAGCTACCTTCCTGCTGCGAAGGTGGAAAATTTTCCTGAGTATATATACTCAGTTTTTGTATTTCTGTAAGGATGGATGGTAGCGCAGAGCTCCAGACTGTAATGTTTTAATGAAGCACTGGTTTTCCTGGCTATTATTTGTATATGAAATTTTCTTGTTTAATGTAAGGCAACTCTCTTTTTCATCTTGTTTCGATCTTGTGCTAAAAGGGTTCATGATTGAATGATTCATGTGAATCGTCATGACTGTGTTATGATAAAGGATTTGTTATAATTCTGTTATGTTCTTTTAGTGCTTTCACTTTGAATATAAGAGGTTCTTGTGTTCAAAGTTCTCTTCTACAGGCTATTGGAAGCCTGATGCCTACAACAACCCTTCACTTTTTCTTGCAGAAGTCTTCCTCCTACTCACCCTTATTACAACTTACTGCCTGAAATTGAACCAAGACCTCATCTGCTTGTGCATGCCTAGGCTAGTTTCTGAGTTAGAATGATATTGTTCTGAGTTTATTTCCATTCATCACCCTTTATCAACAAATCATGACATTCAAACTGATGGGCCTCAGGCTTACTCCTGCTGCAATCCAGGAGTGACTTCTGACACCAACAGACAGAGTTAGAGTTTGACGACATAATGCGTATTTCTTGAAAATACCTTTCCAATGGGATATCACGCGCCTAAAACGAAGACTGTATGCAAAAGTTACGACCCGGGAAGTTAATGTACTAACTTACCCAAATGGGGCCCACATGACTTTTGGCGTTTCATCTCCTAGGGTTAGGTTTTTGGATGTCTAGGGTCTTGGCATTCATGTTTATCATAAAAAGGTCTTCATAGCCTCATTGTAATCATCTTGTGGCGAATGAGCGTAGCCATCACAACTCTTCTCAGAGATAAAGTTGCCACCATTCTAGCGAGTCTTGCACTCTGTATTTTTACAGTCTCTTTACAATTATTCCATTAATAGAAATAAAGTATTGTTGTATTTCTTTATTTCTGGAAATTTTCATGAGTACTTCATTGTAATTTCTCTGCTTTCATTTCATTCTGAAAATTATCCGGATCATCCAAGTTATTGTTGTGATTTCTTAAACTCAAAATAGAACATGTAACTCACAATTTAGGTCTCGCCGCTTCAATTCATTGATAAAGCACGATCTTTCTTTTCTGCTTTCTTTCACATAAAAAATAGACTTCAAAAAGCCATGTCATGTCTATGTTTTTTTCTTTTCGTGTCGATCTATCTATTTACCAATCATAGTTGTGTTGTTTAGAGACTAATTTTTCCTCCTAATCATTAGAGAGGGAGGGATTCTTGTTGTCATACAAAAAATTATCGTAAGTGGTCTTTTTGGATTTTATTATCATTACCTTTCTCTTGTAAGTGTTAATATCCATACCCATACTATAACAAAAGTTCTTGATAATTCCGAGTTACTTGTCGAGATACATTTTTAAATAATTCTTTTCAAAAAAGATTTGTGAGAAAATTCAGGAGATGATTCCTCATATTTTTGGATGGTATCCTTAATATACCTTTTGACATAAAATACTACACCTCGCTGGGAGGTATTCAAACCAAGCATTTATATGAATGGTATTTTACATATTAAAAATCAATTGAATGGTATTTTACATATTAATTATCTCATCAACAAATACAAAAATAATAAAAAAATTACTTTTCTACATGTCATTCATCCTTAACCTGATTGTATATTTGGGTCATCAAAGGGCCCAACCACAAATTTGATGTTTTACTTTGTGGCTGGGTCTTCTAATGACCTGAATCTATAATCAGGTTAAGCTCAAGTCTACCCATCATATATAGAATTGAAAAAAATACAAAATATCATAAAGTTTAAAAAAGATCAATTTTAAGTATATATGTAAATTTAAAATATGGTCACACTTTTACAAAAAAAATTCATAACTCTCCTTCCATTTAGAAATATATAACTTTTACGTCATCCTTGCACTTACACAAATTTTCATAACTCTCATTTTGTAAAATAAAATCCATTGCATTATCATTTCACTTACAAACAACCATTGTAAGCAAAATTTTTAAAAATTAGTCCTCAGAAAAAAAAAAAAACCTGAAAGAATATTTTTACATTGTCCTTGCACTTACAAACAACCATTGGAGGAAAATAGTTTAAAAACAAATGAAATCTCATAAAAGATAAATCGTAAGGTCCTTTCCTTGGAGCTAGAAATGGGTGCCTCCACCCTTCCATTGAGATTATTATTGTCAGGATTTGATTGGTATCAACAATAGATTGTAAGGTTGGATGGGAATCCCTTAGGCAATCTTGCATGTTGGCAAGGCATGCCTAATGCCAAATGGGTTGGAAAATAAATTAGAATAAGTATGGCATCAAGATGAGAGTTGTAAATTGGAGTTTCTTATATAAGTCGCACAATGACTTGGATAATTGGAATTCCTTGGTTGATGGGTGCACAAGCAACAACATCTTGATTTGGGGTGCAACACCCAAGTTATGTTAATTTCAAGTTAGCATGCCTTTAAAAAACCTAGTTTGTAGATTGTCTTGTTGGCTGATCTTTCTCCTGAAGTATATCTGAAATTTAGACCCTTCTAAGTATGCAATTTTGATCTATAGTAGTTTGATATATCTTCTCTACAATGTCACTAGTTTGACCAAAATTCAATGTGCCAAGAGAAATTTATGGTAACTTTCCAAAATTTGTTGTTTTTTTTGTTTTTATTTTCAAGAGAGCGAGACTTGTATGACCTACCATGTATCCAATTTTTTCAATCTACTTCTAAAATTTTAACCTAAAATACTATGACATTGTTCTTTCCAAAGGAATTGGTGGCACTCAATTTGGAWTCTTATAGCTTCAAATATGATAGTTTTACCAAGAACACCTATTATAGTGAACTAAAACTTGAAATTTTTACCACATTTACTTCACTATGTCTCCTAAATCTCCCAACAAATTCACAGTTTGAGACTATCTAAAAAACATTTATAGGGAAAATATCTAGATGACTTGTTTGAATAAGCCAAACCCAAGGATCGTATATTCTAAAACTAAATGTTATGCACCAAAACAACCAAACAGAATAAAAAGAGAAAGAGAGGTAACCTCAGTCCTTGAGAATGAGAGAGAAAAATAAATGACAATTCTCTTCAAGTGGGAAACCTTTTTTTACAATATAACAAATGTACAAGATGAGATCCTCACTAAAAATAGACAAAGGGTACAATTACAATTAAAGAGTCTAGCCAACCAATAAGGACAACACTAATATAACAATAGAAATGTAATAACTCAATATCTATGGATTAATAGAGTTATTGTGTAACTCATTTCTCTTATCTATTTTGTAGTTGTGCTCCACAGTCACATCTTGTGTACATTGCATGTACATATTTTAGTATGTTATTTCAACCATTTGGTACATGACATTTTATATCACAATTTTTTTATTAGGTGAAGGAGTTTCCACTACAATCGTTAAACATTCATCTTCATCTCCTTTAAATTGAGGTATTGTCATTAATTCTTAATTAAGTCTAACCAAAACCCTCAACTTATAGCCACACTATATTAGAAATAATGATCCCAAACAATTATTATCATTTTCCATTCTCCTCCATTCTCCTCCATTTTCTCTTTCCACCATCTTTTGAATCACCTCAATTGAACATCCCAATCAAAAGTTATGCTACTTTTAAGTTAACATACCTTTTAAAATCCTAATTTTTTAGACTCTCCTATTGGTCGACATTGCACTTACTCTAACTATTAAATTTTGGACCTTGTAAGTGTAAATTTTTTCAATGTAGAAGCATGATGTCTCTTATCTATAATTCCATAGGTTTGACCAAATTTTGATGTGCCCAAATAAAGTTATTTTAACTTTCCCAAAACTTGTTGATTTTGGCCCTTTCAGGGGAGAGAACTTGTATCCCTTGCCACATGTCCAATCTTTTGGATATGCTTCTAAAATTTGGACCTCAAATACTATGTTTTATATTCTTTCTAAGTCAACTAGTGGCACTTAATTTTGATCTCTCTAGAATCATATATGACTATTTTACAAATAACACCCATTTGATATTAGTTTCAGGACTAGCCTAAATCCCTGAGTTCCATAACCTATCTAAAATTTTAATATAGTGTACTTCTCCTATGTCTTCTCAACACTTTTAAAATTTTGTTGTCTAAAAATTCCCCCCAAAAATGTTAGAGCCAAAATGGTAGGATGACTCATTTTGAAGGATCCAAACTCAAGGATCATATTCTCTAATACCAAATGTTATGTACCCAACCCTTAAATTAGAATAATAAACCGTATTACACATAATGTACAATATATGTGAGCATGCAACATAATTCCAACAAAGATAAAATAGATGAGTTACACAATAAATATTTAGAGAATAGTAGAACCTCCTCCAAATACTCCAATACATTCATATATCCAAATCACATGATCATATTTTTCCCTCTTCATAATGACTACACAAAATCTATATATACCTATCCACTAATTGCACATGCGGGTCCTTTATTATGAAAACTCATATTAAATATACAATTACACCATTACATATACATTTTACCCCATATATGTACCCCTTGGCATCATATCAATGTGTGTGTGTGTGCGTGTGTGTTAGCTCAAGCACTTGAACTATCTACCCATGGCATGTTGTAAATGGGGAGGTTATATGTCACATGGTAAAAATCACTATTATGGATGACAATTGATGTTGACCTATTTCTTGGTCAACACCAATATGATCGAAAATAATTGCAATCAATTATATTCCTTAATAATTTCTTGGAGGAACATCACCCTAACTACCGAGCCTCATTATATCTTGGCCCTAGATGATACACTATATATGGTTGCACTAGACAATGTGCATTGGAATAATAAATATGTTGATGTTTTTATTTTGAAAACATCATCTGTCTTTTTTTTTAAACTAATCTTCTTATTTTCATGGTTTGAGTGTCATAGTTCACTCTTTAGTAAAGTAACTATGTGTGGGAGGTATATATTTTGTCAAAGGAACCCAAGACTTGCACCTAGCTCCAACCACATATTGTATGTGTTGGTGTGCATCCACATCCACAAGAAAAAACATGTCATCATCAAGATTTGAACCCTTGTAGGGGATACATTAGTTACCTTCTTTCACTAACCAAGCCAAACCACTCTTTAAAATATTATATATATTGCTTCTATGGTTACGATGATTCAATGCTCTCAAAAATTATTATCCATTTCTACATTTAATCTAATTGATATGATTGTAATGATGATATATTTATCATGATGGCATATTCTTATGGTGCCATATTCATCAACCATCTGTACAAACTTATTGATATAATCATCATCTTCAAAGGCTTACCAATGTCTCTTATTATCAAGAATTGAGGGCCTATGAAGTGCCTCAATTGTATACTTTAGATGGCTAATATTTTATCGTCTAACAAACTTGTAGATATTGCCAATGAATCTACCTATTGATTGTATTTTTGAGGGATAAAAGTGATGTTTATATACAATAAGAAAGTATCTATCGGTCACAAACTCAATTCATGTAAATTCTCATCCAATGGAACTTAATTTAACAAATATTTTTCACTTAATTAACCACCAACTCAAAAACACCAAAATCAAATATGTTATTGATTTTTAATTTTCTAGTTGCCTCCAATCCTAGCACTAGCATTGATCTATAAAATATTGTGCATATTCCACTAGAATATTTTTTCACATCAAATCTTATAAGTTTCTATGATATATTATTATGTAGTGTTTTACTTAAGAGTCATATTCAATGTTACTAGCTTAATGCATGAAAATATTGAAATGATTGATATCAAATGGAAGAAGCTAAACAAATAACACACCATCCACACAATGAACCCAAGATGTACCATGGGAAAACCCAATATAGGGAAACCTAGCTAGAAGGTGAGACCTATGCTTTTTTTTTTCTTCTCAGTTATGAAATGCAAATACAAAGAAAGGGGCACTCACTATAGAGTTTCCATGGACACTGTGGTCAATATGGGTCACCGCATGTTATTATACTTCCTCTTTTACGCTTCAATATCCCACTCCCATATTCTCTTCTCAAATATGGAACAATAAATAATACAATAAGAATTGAACCCCTTCATATCCTAGGAGCCTTGTATTTAACATGGACTAATATTCATATAGGGTTAGGTCTAGGGTTTTTGCATACCTCAACCCCCAATTAATGTTAGGATTTTGGACCCTATATAATATTCTTGAGAACCGACAATTGAATATCCCCACATATGTGAGTAATGTGAGAAGACATGGCATCCACTTGGTATCATTATGGTCAATGGGATAGGTCAACTTGTGGGAGGAACAACTTTGACATACAAAATTCAATTAAGGTGATCTTCACACCATTGAAAAGATCTACTTTGTTCACAAAGTTTTTACCACAGAAAACGATTGTTGAAGGCCTCAAACATGCTCTAGAAGGTGTTGGACCCCAAATCACCAAAGCAAACAACTACCCCTAAAATGGGTCATACAAGCCAATAGCTCCAATTTTTCCATGCAGAAAAAAACCGACTACATGACAATATATAATTGTCCATTAGGGATCAAGTGCTTCATATTTTTCTACTTTAATGGTGGTTTCAAATTCCAACTTATATGAGAGAGGAATACTCTTACCTAATGGATAAATCAACAACACTCCAATGCTAGACCCTTCCTTTGAAGATGCACCATAAAAAAACATTATCTATATTCTTGATATTATTTCCTTTTCTTTTGTATATTCCACTTTTTCTGCCTAAATAGTTACACATTCACCAATACAATCATCAAGGAAAAGGACACAAATTCCCATATCATCAACAACATAAACTGGGTAATTAGTTGGATTTGTTGGATCAATTAAGATGTAAGAAAACTTAGCCTCTTTGTATAATCTTCAAGATTGTCCACCAAATATTGGAATTGTTGCATAAGTCATATCCAATTGAAGTGTTACTCCCAAATGATCTCCCTATGACATAGATAAAAGTACCATAATTTACATGCATATATGCAACATCCACATCCATTATAACACATTTTTTTAGGGATTTGTGCCATTGTAACCACTGAGTCTTTGATCATTCCTACACACTTCACCATTCTAGAATCAAATAAGATTAAATATTTATAAAGTTGGGTGATTCCCATCCCCAACTTCTCCATGAATACTTTATATGTCAAATTATGAGAAGCCCCTGAATGGAACATGCAATTATGTAAAATATAATCTTGGAGCATAACGCTAATGTAAAAAGGTACAACAACATGACTATCATCTCTTTCAACATAAGGGCCAATCATGACCTATGGAGAGTGATCTTGTCAATTGATGGTATTTGCATGCACTATTGGATCTTGTGTACCAATCAATTTTGAAAAATGATTGTGGAAGGATGAAATCTTCACATTTTTTTGTCAAGGGCACAAGAACCTTTATCTTGATTAGTTCATGAGATAAATCAAAACGAGTAGAGGTTTGAGTTTGTTTTGTTTTAACATTAGCTGATATATATTTGTATTCAGTAAACGGCTGCAACAAATTCTCCTAGAAAGGTTACATAAAAAAAGGGTTCTTAACAGAATCCCACATTCCAAACTAGAACATACATTTAGCTTACAATTGTCCAATACAAACAAATTTAAGTACACAATTCCAAAAAAGCACATGACATTGTAAAATCTATAGTAAGTGCCTATTCACGTGATAATATTAAAATCCATGTAAACTTAGCTAAATTCATATTTACTAATGGATTCATCAAATACTTCTTCGTTAGTCTTGTTATCACAATATTTTTACTTGTGAAAATCCCTCCACAAGATCCCAAATCTTATGTAACTACGAAAGAACATACCATTGTCACCTAAGTAGATACTTTCCTCATTTAGTAATGGAATAGGTACACCACAAGGGAGGCTTCCCTGGTAACCTCAAGGGATCAAATAGAAAGATTAGCCAAGCCTACAACCCCCTATATTGGTCACCTATTAATTAGGTTTAGGTATAGGAAAGGGATGGAAGACAACAAAGTAATTTTTGTACCTGTACGAGACAATAAAATTTTTTCAACATAACATAGACAATTACCAAGTTATAGAGTGCAATAATGACCCTTTAGACACTAGACAATGAATAAATGTTGTATTTGTTTCAAATTACAATAGTAAACTAATTTTATAACAACAATTAAAAATTTGAAACAACAAAAAATAAAAGTTCTCATAAATATAACAATTCACCATGAAAAGTAAGCATTTAACAAGTGTAACATTGTCCCATTGATAGAAGTATTTCCTGAGTAGTTTAAGCCACATATAGATGAGTGTATGTAACAAATTAAAGTAGTTTTTAGTGGCTGTAGCAAAATTTTATAACAACAACAAGAAATAGTAGTATTTTTCTAGGGTAAGGGTTAGGAAAGCTAGCAAATTGTTTGAGAGAGAGAGAGAATATTGATTTTAATAGCTACTTTAACCACAAGAACACCTCTATACTAGTCTCATTGTCCTCTAGGGATAATGGAGTCACAGATGCATTAGATTAGATATTGAACTAGATGGAACAAGAGAGGTGAGGTCTAAACCCTAAGGTGAAAACACACTTGGGTCTTATGTTTTAAACTTTGAAGAAGAGGGTACCTAGGGTGAAAATACTCTTGATCCCTAGTTGTCATTTTCCCCTTCTCCTAGCTTCACTTAGGTCAAGGATCAAAGGCTAGGGATAAAACCCTAAAGTGAAATCACTTTTGGGCCTTATGATTTTAACCCTAGCAAATAATAATTCACAAACTTGGACAATGAAAACTTTGCGAGGGAAAGAAACAATTATGTTTCCCTCTTAGAGTTTCAACAAGGAAAATAAACTTGCAACAAGATAGCAATTCTACACCTTTAAAATTAGCAACAACAACAAATTGCATAAAATTACTTACTTCCTCCAAGTAGCATGATCATTCAAACCCTAATTGTAGAAAATATCCATCCAAGAGAGAAAAACATCCATAGAGAAACTCCTCCAAGCCCAACACATGAGAGAAAAGAGCCAAAGGGACAAAAAATAACGAATGTTTTAGAAGTGTTACCCCACTCAAGTGTGAGGGAAGTGATGATGAAAATGAATCCTAGAGCTAGCCTGTTTATATGAGGTAAGCCCTAGTGCTTTATCCACAAAATCAAGTGAAAAAAAAATAACAATTAGGAGCTACCCCTCAAGTAGCCTCTACAAATGATAAAATGTGAAAACTTCATCATAAATGCCACACGTGTGGTGACAAGAAGCCTCCCAAGGCTAGAGGAGGGCCTTCGAAGGCCACGTGACATCCTCTCAAGATGAAATCATGGAAAAGGGTGCCTATCATCATCCATGGTCATTCTCCATCATCAGAAGTACCCAAAGGGACATCGAACCCTATCTCCATCAAACCCTAGAGGGTTATGTCATCATCCAATGGAGGCCAACGTCAAGGGTGTAGGGAACTGCATCCAGGGTGGAGGAGGATGCATATCTTATTTTCATGGTATATGGTTGTCTATTGTTTCAACATCCTCAATCCAGTGAGTAATAATCCATGGGGTACACTACCCAACCCATGGGATTCCAACCCATATGTGCGCCATCATGACCAAATATACCAAAACCAAAACCAAGCCCATTTGTCCATCATCCAAGATACTAAGGATGTGAGATCTCAT
>JASDQU010504369.1:56581-81324 GCA_032191745.1 Picea mariana | reverse complement strand
TAGTATTATAAGTGAATTTGTGATTAAATATTAGAAAAATAACATATTTTCATTATATATCAAGGTTGGATGAGTTTGATAATGTGTGTAGGCATATGTAAAGATTTTAGCAAAGTCAAATATTACCACCTAGCCTCAAATTCGAATTTCATATTCAAGCTTTGAAGATTTGAAGAATATTTGGGACAATCATTCAAGAATATTCAAAGGAGAAGATCATGGAAGATTTGGATGGCTTATATTATCTAAGATATGTGAGAGATGTGTGGAGGATTTGAAGGGATCATATCTTCTAATAATAGTAAAGTAGTTGAGAATGGTTGAGAGAATAGTGGATCTGTAATTATGACACTCTTCAAGACTCTCATGTATATAAGAGAGTGTTCTCTCTTCATGAGGGGGATCATGTTATTCATAGGAGATTAGCTTGGAGAGTTAGAGATCATGTAATTAATAATTTTGTTTGTAATGAGGAGAAGGGGATTCTTAGCTTTGATTCTTTCATTGTTATTATTTCATGCTTTGTCATTTAACTCTTGTAATATAATTTGCGATTGATATATTATGTGAGCTCACATATGTCTTTTTTCATTCAACTCTTCACATGTTGTATTGCTTTCCTAGATTAATTTCCTGCTTTCCTAGTTAGTCTTTAAATGCTTTCCTAGAATAATTTCATTTCATCAATTTAGATTAGATTACTTCTACATTAGTCCTTCATATACAGTGTGTTTTCTTCGTAATTCTATGAACCTCGGATTGACAAATCAAATAGTTGGGCAAGTACTACAACAGAATTAAACGACCATATTTCCGCCTAACACTAACATTCTAGACATCTGGCCACATATTCGACTATGTCTACCTTCATTCCCTTCTAGAAGAACAAGGGTTTAAGGTCCACCCTCATCTTCATGACTCCCGGGTGAGCCATGTATATGGCTCTATGAGCCTTGCTTAGGATCAACATACTCAACTCTTCATTCGACGGTACATAAAGCCAATTTTTAAACCTCAATGATCCATCGTTGACAAAGATAAATCCTTCAATCTTGGTACCATCATTGTGTTTTGTCCGATAAAATCCTCTACCTTGTTGTACCAATCATCGTCACATTGTAAAGTTAGAATATTTTCACGTAGATTCGTCTAAAAAGGAAACAATGAAAAGATGTGTGGTCTCTGACTCAACGCATCTGCCACTCAGTTCACTGCCCCTTTTATGTAAGTAATCTCGAAGTCATACTCGCTAAGCAACTCCGACCAATGTTGTTGTCGCACGTTCAGGTCGCTTTGCATAAAGATGTGCTATAGTCCATAGTGGTCCGTCTTTAGTTCAAATTTTCATCCAACAAGGTAGTGTCTCCAAACCTTCAAGGCATATACAATGGCTAACAACTCCAAACCGTGCGTCACATAGTTCTCCTCATGCCTTCTCAGTTTCCTCGAGATGTAAGCGATCACTCAACCGTCTTGCATCAAGACTCTGCCTAAGCCTTCCTTGGATGCATCAATGCATACCAAGAAGTCTGCGTCCATGTCAAAAACCTTTAGTATCGATGATGTTATCAACAACTCATTGAGCCTTTGAAATGCTTCTACGCATTTCTCAATCCCAACCAACTTCTTGTTCTTCTTCTACAATTATGTGATCAAATTTGCTATCTTCGAAAATCCCTCAATGAACCATTGATAGTATCCTGCTAAACCCATGAAGCTACATACTTCTAGGATGTTCATCAGCATAGGCCATTCCATAATAGCCTTGACCATTACTGGATCCACAGCGATACCTTCACCGGAGATGACATGCCCTAAGTAGTTAATCCTTGATTGATAAAATGAGCATTTGGACAACTTCCCATACAATTTGTGCTCTCGTAGACACTGTAGTACCAAGCGCAAGTTCTCATCATACTCCTCTGTCGTCTGAGAGTAAATCAAAATATCATCAATGAAAACTTGGATGAACTTGTCCAAGTACTAGTGGAACACCCCGTTCATCAAACTCATAAATACCTCTGGGGAATTTGTCAGTCCAAACGATAAAACAATAAACTCGTAATGTCTAAACCTTGTCTTAAATGCAGCCTTGGAGACATCATCCTNTGGCAACAGATATTGATTCTTGATTGTTGCCTTATTTAATTGATGGTAGTCAATGTAGAGCCTCCATGACCCATCCTTATTTCATATGAAAATAATATTCACACCCCAAGATGACACACTTGGATGTATCAGTCCAATGTCCAGCAATTCTTTCAATTTCATTCTCAACTCCTGTAACTTTGGGGTCGACATCTGATAAGGCGTCCTAGCTATCAGTTCAGTCCTCAGTTTTAGGTCTATAGTAAACTCCAATTCCCTCTCTGGCAGCATCCTAGGTAACTCCTCTAGAAAGACGTCTACAAACTCTCTCAGCATCGAAAGGTGTTCTAGACCATACGCTACTCCCTTCTCATTTAACACAAGGATCACATAAATCTTACACCCCTTGCGAATTCTCTTCCGTATATGCAAAGAAGAGATGAACCCCGAGGAAACTCCTTGGTTCCAACCTACAATCACATGTCTCTTTCCCTCGTCATTGACCAAGCTCAACCATTTCGTCTTATAGTTCAGTACTACCTAATGCGATTCCAACCAATCAATACCGATCATGATGTCATAAGATCCTAATATCGTGATGTACAGGTTGGCCCTAGTGAAAAACTCTCCCAGGTTAAGGGTACAACCCATAACCCTTCCTCCAACCTTTTTTTTGGCTCCCGAAGCCATCTCTACAGAAGCTAAAATCATCTTGTTTGATTTCCTTTACCTTAATCCTTTTTAACGCTACACCTAAAATGAAACTCTCGATAGCACCGGAATCTATCAAAATGCTAGGGGTCTGGTCAGCAATGGTACCTGACATCTCGAGCACAGTTGATTGGTGCTCTTCCTAGTGGTTATTCACCACTGCATGAATCCGATGGGCCTTGCCCAAATCTCCCATGGTAGTGGGTCTAACTGATCCAGATGCCCTAGTATTCTTCATTGGGTAGTCGCATTGGAAATGTGGCTCCCCACATTCCAACATACTTTCTTTGGTCCAGTGATCTTGGTAGCCGAAGTAGAAGCTAAATTCCAATGCTAAGGCCAACACAAACTCGTTGACCTTAAGTTTCTCGATGAGGATGCGGAGCACACTGAAGCAACTCCAAAACGGGTCTCGTACTCGAGCATCGTGTGGCTACCTCGTTGCAAGGCATCGAACTCGTTGAGTTGATGCTCAACGAATTCCTTAGAAAGATACTTCTCTTGGAACCATCCCTCAAACAGTTCCCAAGACATGTCGTCAACATCCACGTTCAAAAGTGGCAGGAGCGTCTTCCACCATAAAAGAGTGCTCCCCTTCGGTCGACATACCACCAAGCAGACCTTCATGCTAGAGGTCATAATCACGATGCATGAAGCACAATGCCTTTCTCTACAATCATGCCTCGATGACACATCCATCCACGACACTCATGGGTTCAAGAACTCAACTCTCTCAATTTCTTGGTGGNCCTGGAAGGGCCTTTTCAGACCATCATCATCCCTTACAACAAGCAAATCCAGCCCAAGGACTTTTTCCTCCCCTTGGGGTTCGACTCCGAGGGTGAGGGAACTTTTGGAGGCGTCACACCTCCTTCCATGGCACCACGTTGTGAACCTCTGAGGCATCCTCTAAATGAGATCACCACAAGGACACGTCAAAGTTTTTAATTAATGCAACGGTTAATACTCACAGGTTTACTGCAGTGGAAAGCCCGGTGATCCACAGTCTCAGGGTTGAACCTGCTCTGATACCATATGTAACGACCCCTTCATTACGACTACAAGAGAAGCAAAAGTGATTTTTTTTTTTGTTTGTAGGGAAAGAAGACGATGATGACAAAATTTTACCTCACCACTGACGACGAACATAAGCATGCATTCCAGGAAATAGGCAGTTATGACCCAACGCACTAGCACAATAGAAACGGGGTGAAACATGCACTAAAACAAGGAGAAATGACTACTTGCCCGACACAACAGGACCGCACCTACAAGCCAAGGGAAAACATCCCCCTCTTGACACAGTGACCTTGATGAACAAGGAATAGAACCTCAAGGCGTGCGAAGAAAATGCCTGAAGGCATTCAACCCATGTGCAAAAACAAACTTACAATGCTTGACAACACTCACATGGAAGGCACCTACTCTAGCCAATATCTTGTTCATCGTTATTCCCCAGGGCACACTAGGATCCCCTCATCAGGAATCATGTTGTTCCCAAGTGATAGACGCAACAATAACCTTGGCACAACACATCCCAACGGGACCAAGGATTCAAGAAAATCCAGCGCGCTAGGACGTGAAACAAATGACAAGAAGACTACACCCACTCCCCAAGCAACGGGACCGCAAGATGCATTATGATATCAACAAGAGAGTGCAATACATTACACAATTTCGCCAACCACCCAAACCACTAAAAAAATCTAAATTGGTCAATAATTACCCATTTAAATTAGCATAACTTCTACTCCATTTTAGCATGTCAATCATAAATTAGTCAATACACGCTAATCTAAATTAACGTTAATGACAATCTTAATTGGTAATTCTAAAATTTATCACTAAATACAATCTAAATACAGAGAGTGATTATATGAACGACGTGATATAAATGTGCATAGAATTCAGTGCACCCGTGAATTGATTGAAGTAAAACGACGGAATTTGGGATTCGGAACCCTTCCATTCACTGAACCTATTTTAAAAAGAAACCCACGGGAACAGAATTTTGTAAAACAAATTAGTCACAAAACCTTTCCCTTTATGATTACCATCATCCATTCATTTATCTCAATTTAAAAATAAAGGATATAATAGAAAAGGTGTATTGCTCATAGTTGCACTCATTATTATACTATCATAATATTCATCATCGACTAAATGACATATTATAATTCCTTAAACTAATATCGTTGACCACTTTACAATACCATACATTAAGTGTTGACATTACAAATCCATTTTTTCCATTCAGTCGTGAGAATACTTAATTAGCATGTCAATTTAAAGGTTGTCTATAAAAATGTTGAAAAGGTGTTGTGTAGTAACACCTTCCATTACGTCTGCTAGCTATTAAATGCTATTAAATGTGTCAGCAGACAGCTGTAATTTGGTACACACACTGGCCAATTAAAAAAGTAAATTGTCGAAATTTAAATGTCATCATTAAAATGGAAACGCAGGTGATAATCAAAGCAAATGAAAATGGAGGTATCAAGAAACGATTGTAGCCCTGACAAATGGTAGTGTCATATTTAGCTAAAGGCCCAACATCATGTATCAAGGGAAAAACACAGTCATAACCCAGGGCAAAATGCCAGGAAATACAATGAAATTGCAGTCTTCAGAAAAAGGGACAATCGTCAACAGTGAGGGTAACCATTTGCATTTTTTTAAATCCAAAAATGTGGTTATAATAGCAACTCAGTCATTCAATTTAAATGGCAAAATCATGGTCCTTTAGCAAACATAGTCCACAATTTAAATGGAAAATTTGTGGTCCTATAGCAACACAGTCAACAATTTAAATTGCAAATTTGTGGTCCTTTAGAAAACTCATTCAATCATTCAATGGAAAATCTTTCCCATTCAACAACAAACACACTCAAAATTTAATGGCAATCACTAAAGCAAGATAAATTCATGGTAATTTATTGCAAGGTCAGTTATGATTTAAATGGCTAAAATCGTGGGTAATTTCAATAGCAACTCGGTCAGTTTTTAAATATCAAAACCCTGGTCAGTAACAGGAAATACATAGAAATAAATCGGGGTAATAAGGTTGTCTCAAGTGGCATCACCAGAGGATAAGGTCTATCAAGAAAATACGATCTAAAGGTAGGTACAACAGATGCCATTCCATTCACTTCACAGGGAATCAAAATGGATGCTCAATAGAAATTCTGATTTCCTGAAGGAGCATATCACTGGCAAATGCCTTCAGTGAATGTAATACACAATAATATAAATAAAAATGTTGTCAACATTAAAGGGGCAATCTGGTCATTCCAGCAG
This sequence comes from Picea mariana, assembly GCA_032191745.1. Lineage (NCBI taxonomy): Eukaryota > Viridiplantae > Streptophyta > Pinopsida > Pinales > Pinaceae > Picea > Picea mariana. Next base: position 75,228 of record JASDQU010504369.1, on the reverse strand, counting down.
CAACACATTCTGTAATTAAAGACAAAAACATTGTACCACACATCCCAGGGGTAGAGGAATAAAAACGATTTTGGTAAGAGGTGATGAGAAAGCAGACCAATCAATAAGAAGAAGTCTTTCAGTTTCGATTCAACATCAAGAAAAATAAAAACATAAGGTATCTACAGCTCAAGATGTGTCGACTGAATAGTTTATATCATTCCTGCAAGGTGAAATTTTTCTGAGAAATAAATTCCTCTTAGAAAGTCAAATCGTGGTGGATAATAGAATAGTTCTCTGGGTAGCGGTCAGCAAAAAGTAATCGATGTCCATAAACCCAAACCAGAACACTAGAAATCCATATGCAAAGGTATTTTTTTTCTTTTAGAAGGAACGAGACGAAAATCATCCAAGGACAACAACAGAGGTAGACGGCCGATAGGAATGTCCTTCGCTCATCATCCACGCATAGAAAAGCGGGGCGTTGAGATCCATAGGTCTATTAACGCTGAAGCGATGACTGTAGATTAGGGTCCTGGCCGACTTCTCAGGCACGGATTGATGAGCTAAGGGTGAAGGCAAGATAAACTACAATCAAATCAAAATCAATACACCACAAGATGGTCAAGACATGTAGGGATCGAAGGCCATGGGAAAACCAACTTCGAGCTAACGTCTATGGGAAAATTTCAGTCATCAACTAAAATACTAAGACAATCATTTTCCGCACCCAAATAAACATGCAAAACTAAAATCATATATCATACTAAAAATCTACTATGCATAAATAAAGGAAGCGTATCGTTGCCCAATCACCTGCTCTGAGTTGATGTCCTGCGCACTACATGCAACTCCTGCTTGCCGACAGATGAGACTTCATCGGTACCTCCCAGCCAACACTAAGGGTACTCTTCTTCCCCCTTAGCCCCCCGAGCCGTGAAGGGGCCACACACACCATCCAGAAAACCATCTAGCTCCCAGCTCGCCTCGCAAGGCCAAGCTACCACTCCTCACCAAGCTGGGTATCCCAACTCCCACAAGCTAAGTCAGTGAAGTATAGATTTTTGCAGCGTAACATTACATCGAATGGAAGAGCCCCTCATCCTTATCCTTCCTCCATTATATAGAGTTTCCAAGTCCTTTACCTTCCCAAAATCCCACTAATTTAATGTTTAATAAATTAATTCTTAAAAATCCCCCCCGTACAAGTGTCACCCATCCCCTTCATTCCTCCATAAATTAATTTCTTTAATTAATTAATTACCCTTATTTCCTTCACCCACCTAAATTCAATCCTAGAATCGCTCCTAGGTGTCCCCATATTCCCTTACAAGTTTTAATGACCTTCCCCATCACCAATAAACTAGTTGAGTTAATTTAGAAAGTTCTTAAATGCTAGATACCTTACTAAGTTTGACTTTCTTCTTTTTCCCTTGTGTTTCCCTTTTCTTTTTATGTTTCCCTCTTTTCCTAGTTTCTTAATTATTTTAGATTTCCCTCTTTCCCCTTCTCATTTAGAACTCAATTTGGCAGGTGTAGAAATTAACATTTTCCCTTTTCCCTTTTTAATTAATAAATTTTAAATTATCAAAATATAATAAAACAATTATTTCCCCTTTTAAAATTTTATCCCAATAGATTTTTATGAATCAATTAAATTGCTTAATCCCTTCTTGTCACAAGATTAATGAAGATCATCATCATTATCTACATTATTTTTATTTTTATTAACATAAAATTTTATTTTTATATATATACATATTTTTTTTAAATGGAGAGAAAAATTTTGCCACCAGTATAATTTAGACCTAGACTTTAATTTTCGTGTTGGGCAACATTTTGTTAGGGAAATTGTTTTAAAAATTTCTTATCAAGTTATTCATCCTAATTCCATCTAGGTTCATTCAATTATCCTAAACAAAGCGGCATTCCCTTCAGGATGCACTAGGTGCTCCAAGGGTGCCACTTGCCTCATTTGTTTCCCTTGCGCGACGTGCCCTTCAAGACACAGTACGTGCTGCAAGGGTGCCACTCACCTCCTTCCATTTTTCTTACGCGACGTGCCCTTCAAGACGCACCATGTGCTCTAAGGGTGCCACTTGCCCTTTTCCATTTTTCTTGGATGACGTACCCTTCAAGATGCACCACGTGATCCAAGGGTGCCACACGCCTCTTAACTGACTTGGTAGACATAAAAAACCATTGGAGTCAATACTCCACCAGGTGAACTTGTGGAAGACTAAGGGCCTCTAAGGAATAAGGCCCCCACCTTATTTCACACCCCTTCGAATCATCGTGAGCGACTGTAGCAGTCTTCCCTCACGGCATCATGGGTCCTCTCGAACTAGGTAAAGGTTAACCTACAGTTTGAGCCATGGTGGGAGTGCTAGTAGGTTGTGGCAGGGCTGTTGTCCACACCTCTCCCTCAACATATCTGGTAGTCATGCATGACCCCTCTACTTCACATGTGATTCTGGTCAGCAAGCTATCGTCAACCTGCATCATCAATGAATCATGTCAAAAATATACCCATAATCATATCATCTAATTAGATGCACTAATATCACATATAAACAATAAAACCATAATCGTTCACTCCCTAAATCGATCCAGAGTCCAAAGGGGTCCATCGATGCCTCCACATCCTCGAGATCCGAAATCCTACACACTCAGTAAAACCGAGTCAATATCACCAACAAAACAACATGACATCAACCCATAATGCCTCATAATAAAAATCAAATGCTTTAATAGAATAATGATCTGGATCACTTGCGAGTAAGTTTCCTTAAAGAATAAGTTCACTCAGTGCACCGGAGCGGGATGTTACAGTATCTAACATCCCCCCTTAATTTGAAGGGGTGTTTGTAAGTCCAAGAATCTTTATGAAATTTTCATTCTTTTCTCTTCCAAGTGCTTTGGTGAATACATTTACAATTTTATCACTTGTGAAACAATGTGTCAGTTGAATGGTCTTGCCCTCTAAATTATTTCACACCAAATGGTACTTCATGTTGATGTTCTTGGTTCAATCATGGAATCTATGATTCTTGGACAATTTGAATGCATAAGTGTTATCAATCAAAAGTGGAGAAGCATTCACCTGTTTCTCCTGCAAACCCTCTAGTATATTCCTAATCCCATTTTTTGCCTTTACAGAATCCACATATTCTGGCAATATAATGGAATTTGTCATAAAATATTGTTTACATGATCCCCAAAAGATAGAAATTGATCAGAGACTCATGAGGTATCCTGAAGTAAACACTCCATTCTCCTTATCCCATGTGTCTAACTAGTTTTAATTAATCCACCTTAGAGTATTTGAGACCAAATTCTTGAGTTCCCTTCAAGTAATTTAGAACTCTCTTTGTAGCACACCATTTTCCTTCACAAGGTTTTTGCATGAACCTATAAAGGATCCCTAATTACAAGCGAAATGTATTATCGAGTAGTAGTAAGGTAGATAACACTCCCCACAAGATGTATATATTTTATAGCATCCTAAAATTCATTCCTTTCTTTTGATGTTAGCTTCATATATTTTTTTTCCATTGGAGTAGAGAGGCATAAACCATGCCAAAATTGTTCAACAATTCTCCATTGTACTTATTTTTGGAGATGAATACATATTTTGGATTTTGAGTTACTTCAATACCCAAGTAGTAGTGAAGATATGCCATGTTATTCATCTCAAAACCCTTCTTAAGTTCTTTCCTTATGGATGCAATATATGCTTCATTTTTCCATGATATCAAAAGATCATATACATACACCATAAGATATACAACGGTTTTTCCAACTTTCTTGACCAAAAATGTTACATAATCAATATTAAAATGCTTGAAATTGATCTTCAAAAGATGCTCAGATAACTTTTCATACCATGGGTTAGGTGTTTTCTTTAGGACATACAATGACTTGATGATTTTGCACACCATATGTTCTCAAACTTTCACAACAAATCCTTCTATATGAGACATGTAGACATTCTATTTCAAGTCTCCATTCAAGAATACTATCTTCACATCTATGTGATGAATGTTCCACCTATTTTGTGTAGCCAAATCCAACAATGCACAAATGCAAAAATGGTATCTATTCCTTCTTTCCATGCATATCCTTTCACCACAAGCCTCTCATTATGCTTGTAAAGATATCCATATTATTCATACTTGTTCTTGTAGACCCACCTACATCCAATTCGTTTGGTTCCAAATGGAGGATCCACCAACTTCCATGTCCCACTATTGATGAGAGAGTCATACTCTTTTTGCATGGATTCTTTCCGCTCATCTTGAGAAGTAGCTTCTTCAAAGTAAGTTGGTTCAATCTTAGTAGATAAATTCAATTCAAAATCGAATGAAAAAGCCATATCATTTACATCACCTAAATATGAATTATCTACATCACTAAAATCTAAATTATCTACATCACTAAAATCTGAATTATCTACATCATCTCCATCTTGTATTGTAGAAATTTTGGTTCCTGTATTTCCAACCTCGTCATCATGAACACTTTCAAGTGTCATTATGAGCCATTGTTATAACATCAATTGCCACCTTTGAAGCATTGATTCTCTTATTGGCCTAGTCCCTATCCTACATGAAAACATATCTTCCCCATACCTCCTTGAGACCTTTTAAAAAACACATTTTTGGAATTTTTATGTGCCCTGATAGTTGTGCATCACACATATACATTGGTTGCTCCAAGGAAAGTCATGTACATGTTAATAAATGCTCAAAAAAAAATCCTAATTAAATGTTAAGTTACAGGTTTGGTTAGTTTCATAATTTCTTTTACCCATACTAAATTGTCTCTAACCAACTAGAGACAACTTGAAAAGAGAATTTGGTCTAAGGAGTAAAAGGTAATGATTCATTGCATACCAAAGAAAACATCAAATTAGCTACACCTGCCATGTCTATAAGCCCATATACATCTCAACCTTTGTTCACCTTCCTATCTAACTAGGATTTTCCCTTTTATTCTCCTTGAGGCTATCGATGGATCGAAGGTCAAGACCAATATTTATAGCAGGAGCTTGGGTGGAGGGATCAATAGTCTCTTTCAACAAGGAAGCACCGCACATGACAAGTATATAGTGTAACTACTAAAAATGTTGAATATTTATAAGAAACACACTCCTTCATAAAGCATTTGTTTGTAATGTTTAACTTGCAATCACTTCATATATGTTGTGTAGAACACTAGTTTCTTTGATTATTCCTTTATATATAATTGGACTAACATGTAGTTATTAGTATAACTACCTCTCTACGTAGGATTTTATGTTTGAAGTTCTTGCACATTGCAGGGGAAACTATTGGTAAAGAGCAATGAGATTCTAGAATTAGGGAATGAAATCGAACCTAGGACTATCAGTTAGTTTATCTTTCGTCTCCTCAAGATAGTTAGTTATTTCATTTGAATAATTTATAATATCTTTGTAGTGTGTTCTATTTCAAATTATCTTTCTTTATGATTATATATTTGTTATAGTAAGCCCACTATTATAGGGTAATTTCCCGCAAATGCCGAATTAGCGACCATACCAGGGATTTCTCCCTAGCAGTCCTATTTTTGGGTTTTGTTATTGTGTTTTCTTGGTTTAATTGTTTTACTTTTGTTTCAAACTGCTATATGACACTTAGAGTAGTGACTTGTGATTTCTTGAGTCTTTCTTTATTCACTTGAGCCCATGGTTTGCCTCTTATTTTCTTTTTTTGAAAATTTTGAGGTACATACGCACTATGCAGTTATCATAATCATGTACATATGCACCCGCCAGTTAAGACAATCGTGCACATACACGGTCTTCTTTGAGCACATGCATGTACATCTTTCTAGAAAAGGTTTTTTCAAATATTTTATGGTTTGAAGGTGTTGGGATAGGTGTCTAGGGTATCTCTTGGGACTTTAAGACTCTGTGTGTGTTACTTCCTAAGTTCACTAGTTTTTTAGTTTGATCTTTATAATAAAAAAAATCATTTCTTTATGAATCGTTTTCGAGTTTACAAGGACAATTTTGAGAATTCCATTTTCAAAATTCTTTCATGTCAAGAATAAATTTTATTGTTTTTATTGCTAAGTATTTATAGGTCTAGGTGCGTTTTTGCCTTCTTTTTGTTTCTTTCTTGTTGGTTTTAAGAAGAAAATTTGTTTTAAATTTTTTCGATTTGTTTTTACCTTTTTTTGTGACTCATGGAATCAACAATTAGTCGTTCATGTACTCATGTGACATGGGGTCATGTTATCTGACTACTACCACTCTAACCTCTAGGTGTGCCCACGATGCCTCATATGTGACACACAAGGTAAGTCATGGTTTCAAACTGGTGACTTCACATAATGAAGTGCCTTAATAGTACACTCCATTACCGACTTACCTACACCCTGGGGGAATTTATTTTTATGTTTTAAACAAGAAAAACAAAATGTTTTTAAGTATCCTTTTGTATTCTTTTCCAATCCTTGCCACTTCTTCACTGAAAAAGAAAAATTCTTCAAGTGTTCTTTCTTTATTTTTAGTTCTTTTAGGTTTCAAATTGCATTTTTTCATTCTTGAAAGTTTTTTTTTTTTTCAAAATTTAGTTATTCTTTTGACGAAAAGGATAGTATAATTTATTTTCAGTTGTTTTTCATTTCAAAAAAAAAATGCAATCCATCCCATCTGAAAGAAAAATTTTCATTTTCATATCATCGAAAAAGGAAAGAGCTTGCTTTTTGTTTTTGAAGCATTTTGCACTCATTTTTAGTGAAGAACAAGCATATTGCATTTTATGTTCTTATAATTGTTTTTTTTTCTTATATTGAGTCTTTAAAAAACACCATTTAGTTTCATCCATTACCCCTTTTGAGTAAAAAACAACCCTTGTAAAATGAATTCTTAATTAAAAAAAAATCAGACTTTTATTTTCTAGGGTGAACAAACTAGCTTAAGCTAGGGCCTTGGATTAGGATTCGAGATTTAAATCTCCAAGGACATAAAGAAGATTAGGATTCTGAGATAGGGAGAGAAAAATCCAACTATCATATAGGTGTGGTGAGGAAACTCCTCTCACATAGGAGAAAAACATGAGTTCATGTGAGGAAGAGACGAGGAGATAACCCCTATGAAGATTTCTTGAATGTAGTGGAAAGATCGGATTTTGTGGGTTTCATTAGTTCCGATACCTCCTTGAGAGGTGACTCTTTCAAGGATTCAATATTTATTAAACTTCGCATACGTTTCATCCAAACTATCAAATATTCCCCCAAGTGTTGATTGCAAGTTTGTATCCTTAGTAGTCATTCTTAAGTTTCTCAAAGGTAACTCTGGGGGTTTTCTCATGGTACCTAGGGAAGACGTTGCATCACACTTCTCAGTACCTCTGGAGGATGCCCCACAAAGCTTGGGTACTTGCACCAGGAAGATCTAGTTAGTGGAGGTCAGGGTAAGTGCCTCTCACTCCTTCATTCACTGGTCCATGTGACTTAATCAAATCGTGCTTATTGCAGCCTCGAGACCTAATCCATCCAAGTTGGAGCATTGGTGAAGTGGTTTGTGATTTTTGTTTCCTTAGGATTTTTCTATTGGTGTGCTCTACATTCATATATAACTTATGTAAATTCGTTGGTAGTCACCTTGATTCTTTGATTTAAATTGGTTGGTCGACTGCCTCATTGGTCTAAAAGAATACAAGGTCTTTCTCCTGGTCGAGTGGAAGTGAATTATTCACCAACTCCTCGGAGGAATTAACTCAACCAAACAAACACTTTCATACCAATTGGTCCCATTGACATCATAGATATAGAGAATGTAGAAATAAACACTTCTATGTTGGAGTTCACACAAATATCGAATCTTGAAGCCGAAGGCTTTGTTCGTCCCTTTAACCCTCTGTTGATTGGATCCCATGATCTGGTTGTATTTCAAATTCCGAATTTCAAGTTGGATTTCAATGACATTCACCCTCTTTGGTGGGTCATCATGGATGAAGCTTCATAAGTCTCTAGGTTGTGGGCCACTGCAACCCCCACTTCAGTAATAGTGATGGGAGGAATCTTTCCTCCTTTCATGTCCAACCAAATGACTAATGTGGTTTAATCCATGGTAGTTGCGTCGATTAGTAGCTCTTCACCACTGATAGTGGGTTCCACTCATCCTTTGAGTGTCTCCTCCTCGTTAGCATTTGTATCTAGAATGCTTTTTCATTTGGAATGTTGTCAATTAGCATGAAAAATATATCGGCTAGTTATCATTAATTTCAACAAAATAGTAATGTTGATGTAGGGAGTTCTTTGACTCCCCTCCAAGATTTTCCTTGGGACGGAGGGCACATCCTTCCATCATTCCCCTTACTCGAGAGAAGTTATTTCTTGCATTCTGACCCTAATCCCTTTATGGGTGGGGAGGTCCCATGGGAAGTGGATTCCAATCCTTCGGCATGCCATCTTCCTCTAACCATTTCATGATATTTGGTGGGTCCAAGAACAATATTTTTTCCTCGTCTAGAATGTCGTTCGGGGGAAACCCCTTCCAAGGCCAATGGAATCATGTGCAAGGGTCATACTCTTCGTAGGGGATGTCATGATTAGGGGACAACCCTTTCTTGGTCAGAACTATCCAATGCGAGGGAGTGTTGTGACATACACAATGATCCATTAAAGCTCTCAAGTTTTAGTGGGTACCCATACTACCAAAATTTTGCAAGGTACTAATATTTTACCCTAATGGTTATTCACTTCTGAGATTGATGCTTGTAAGCAGATGCCAAAACGTATTTAATCTACCATTTCTACTTGAATCCATCATAATAGACCATTTATGCAATTTCCCCCAATTTATTTGAAACTTATTTAAAGTCGAAACCACCTACAAATACTTAGCCCCCTCACCTCCTTACTTATGTGTTCTCAAATGATATCATCGGTACTTATCCTCCAACATTCTAATGTTCTTGAATGTGAAAATTCCAACAATTATGCCTTTACAATGTCTTCATCGATTAATCACTTTAAGGGTAGGTTTGTCCTAAGTTACCCTTTGTGCCAATGAAAATATTGGCAACATGAATGATTGTGCAGTTTTCAAAAAGTGACTAGTCCTTAGCCTAGCATGAACGCAAGTTGGGCCTCGACTCTCCTTAGTACTTTAATTCATTATAAAATCATTTATGCACATATCCACTTGCCTTAAACCCGTTTATGCATAGCTACACAACCTTCTGGTCATATCCATGTGACCTCAATCATGTATCGTCGACACTATACCTTTGGCTCTTCATTGTTCCTCAAATCTAAAAGTCTCGACGAAGACGCCCTTGAAACATCATCGTTGGTGAATCATCATAGAAAGAAATCCTACATGGGTTTTTTTTAAATATGACGATGATATTCGTATTTTAAGAGCCATGTCACTACACAAGTGGCTAACTGTGATTGGATTCGAATTTATGTGATTTATTGTAATGTATTATGTTCCAACTAGGCCCCATCCTTTCCATTTCCCCACATTTCCACCTTTATATAACTATAATGGAAATTTATACTCACATGTGGAAATATTCCTTTGTATTATTGGTTTTGGTAAAATCTTTCATCATCAAATAACATATTAGGTTTTCCTCTGATCTCCATGTGAAAACTATCAATGACAATATGACTCAAAACAAATCACCGACGATCAAACCTTGGGACCATTCGACAGCCCAGATTTATCCATTTCTCAAAGACTACATCTCAACCATTAAAATATACCACTTTCTCTAACCTTACACATAATATTTCAATCTTATGTCGTAAAGTGTAAGTGAAAGGTTTATCCCAAGTGGTCCAATCATAAAGCTCGTAATCTCGTCGAAACCCTTCAACACTTTATTCAAAATTACTCACTAATACAAATGTGTTGCCATTGGGGAATTGCCTTTTCTATCCTTACTGACTAAGATTTGTTTTTAAAATCTGTCGATGATGATATCGACAAACCCTTCTACTTATCGACTTCCCCTCCCTGACGATACAATAATAGTCATGATCACTTAGCTATATACCAGAAATATTTATGGCGCATCATACAACTCTGACCAAGACATAGTTGTAACATGTTTTACATTAATTACACAGGGTTTGGGTAATTGTAAAATATTATAAACCTATTAATAAGTAATAGACCTCACTTGACTGTAATATCACAAAAAACACACTAACGATTCTGCTACAAAAGCCGGTTAATTTGTGCTTTGGGCTATAATATTTTGAGTAACATGTAATTATTTTATAGATTATTATGTGTCACTATGTAACAATTCAATTTTTAATTAACTCCATTTAATGTGACAATTTAAATAGGTACAAAATGTCTCGTATGAAAACCATGAAGGGAAAAACTCAAATAGTTGGTGTTCCCACTCTTGTTCATGGACCAGATTCTCTCAATATTTTTGAAACGAATAACAATGATGGAAGGGAGCATCATCCCATCTATTACGATATTTAAAATATATTCTATAATGAGGATTTTCCATCCGACAATGAAGACATCGACGAGTACCAAAACATACAAAAAAGCAACATTAACATTGTGGCGTCTTGTCTAGAACTTTTCGCTTACAACAATGTTGCAATATGGTGCCTTTCACATATGAAAAAGGACACATAGTTGATAGTAAATACTTCAAGTGTTCCTATTTCATTTCTCAAGGAAGTTGACATCAAGGTTTGGTATAGAACCCCATAACCCACTATTGCACTGGATGAATCGTTCCTGCACAAATTCAAAGTCTATCACAATGACTTTGAAACTCTAATGGAGGATTGGTTCATTGATGAAGAATGGTTGTTGAATAAAGGAGAGATATATGTCTTAGTACAGTATCTAAAATATCCCTACAGGATATTAAACACAATGATTTGTAGGCTCTATGGAAAGGAGACCAACACCCACTTCAGGATGGAATCCTTTCCAATGGCCTACATGGTGGCTAAAATTGAAAAAGTATTCAATTGGGAAAGTACCCTATCAGTCAACATTGAAAAACTATTTTAGGATCCTCAAGGTATGGAAAACCATGTTTTTTATATGATGACCTACCTTATATATGCAATTTACATAGCCAATATATTTCTTGCATTTAACTAGGCTTGGAGCCCAGATCAGAGCCCAATCCACATTTATTTTTCTTAGTTGCGGGAAGTTAACTACAGAGAACATTTATATGACCCGTGTGATTACTTCCTTTATCCCCTACATAAGGTCATATTTGGTATTCACCCACATAGGATATCCCGAGGGTGTGTCAAATCCCCAAGAGAAACATGACACTAGTATATGAAAAAATATTGTACCTACGTTAAGATATTTGGGGCCACGAGACCACCACATTTGTTACCCAAATATGTCCCTGATAAATTGTTGGAAAGAAATATATGGTACTAAACAATAGAAAAGGGGGCCATTTCCTACTTATCATAGAAAAAAAAAAGATATTGGCCCAATTTTCCTCTCCACATTGGCCAATTTTCTCTATTGAATAAAAAATAGGATGAAAAGGAGGTCGAAACCCTTAAATAATTATGTCTATGTGTTTCAAACCAAAAAGGGCATGACCCTCAAATTTTGGTGTGTGACCATATTAGGAATGTCAAGTTAGCACCATAGGTGCTTTATGAACCCAATTTTGTAAAATATATCTTCATGGGAACCTTGTATTTTGAAGAGGTGATAGACGGACTTACTATTGAAACAACCCAAGAAAACATTCAGAAAGGGGAAGAAGAAGACATGATCTTGAGGATAGAATAGTTCAAATTCTTACTCTAAAATGACCAAGAAATATTGGATGCTCAAGAATGTGAAAAGAAACTCAAGGAAGAAGAAATATAAAGAAAAGGTGAGGAAGCCAAAAACATATACCAACAAATAAAGAAGGATAAGGTCAAGAAAAACCAGACTGAGTTAGAAAAGAAAAAAGGTGAAAATCCATATTCTAAGGGAAATAATGGGGAAAAGTCAGTTGATACGGATCTTGAGAAGAAGGCAGTAGAAGATACAAGGCAAGAAGAGGAAGAAATAAAAAAGAAAGAAGATGAAGAGAAAATAAATGCTACCAAATCCTAGGAGAAGGGACTAGAACAAGATAACACAATTGTGACAATAAATCCTGACACAAGCATACTCAATGTTCCATTAGAAGAATGTACTCCCATGGTGGCCATCCTAGGTAGTATTTCGGTCACATCTGTGGGGCTTGGAATTGAAGGTGTATTTATTGTTGTAGGTGAATATCACTACAACCAAAAAACTAAGGCCATTGAAAAGAGGACAACCAAAAGGAAGAGAGAAGCAATTGATACAAGTCATGGAACAACTGAAAGAGTTATCAAGTGCAAAGAAATACCACATCCCAAATATAAAGCAATATAAGAAGCCTCAACACTCAATGCCTTTGTTGGTGCAAATGTTGTGTCAGTATATGAAGATACAAAAGCTTTGGATACAACAAAAACAAGAATATTTGAACTAGAAGATGACATTGATACCATCAAGTAAAATGTGGACAATGAATTCATGAAAGAAACCACTACAACAGAACATTTTCATATAGAAGAACTAGATAAGCAAGTGCAGATTAAATAAAGGGACTTAACGACAAAATTTGAGAAGAAGATCGATCTAAACCAAAATGTGCGCTAGGAATAAAAAGAAAAACCTAAATCCATACACAATCAATAAGTTACAAGGATCAAAAGTGAGTAGATAGAAATTAGTACAGGAATGTCAATTATGAAAGATAACAAAGGTGTCTAGTAACATGTCAGTGAAACATGCAGACGATTATGGGGGGAATCAAGTAGATTGATTGAACAATTCAGAATGGATCTTATGGTAGATTTCAATAGAGCATCATCAACCTAAACCTTGGTGGAGGACATGGAAAACGAGAGAAATCTGAGCCTGAGAACTATAATTGAAGCAATATATGAAGTTGATACATAAATCTTGGAGACCAAGCTTATATAACCAATTAAACTGATTGCATCATCTGAATTTTTCATACAACATATGAAAGAGGTTTTAAGGGAAAAAGGTCATAAGTCCAATTTGTGATGGGGAACTAGAGCTTGAATATATCTAATTAAACAAAATAGAGGCCATACTTGAGGACTTCAGGCTATGGAAAAGCTTCATCGACAAAATGCAACAACTGAAACTCACTTTATCATTGTAACTAAACACTTAATTATAATCATTTTTGTACTCATTGTAATATCCCAATCAGGAATGATAACCAAATCTTCCTAACTGTCCATTGGAAATTTGACAGTTAAAGAATTTGAAGTGCATCTCTTAATATTCTATAAAATATATGAATGTAAAGAAATAGGGAAATTTTCACTTTGTATTGCAGGTTGTACTATTACTCATATCTAATGAAGAACAAGAGCCATTTTCTGGAACTCTTATTGTGATGAATGTATTATAGATTATTCTTAATGCATTTGTTCTAATTTGAGTATCTCATGTTTCGTGTTATGTATTTTTTCTACAATGTTCTTGTATGCTCAGATTATCATAGTTTCCTTTATTGAGTACAGTTATAGTATTGTTGTTGACAAAAAAACTAATTTCTATTGTTTTCTTAAGAATATTATTGTGCTCATATTCCTTTTAAATTCATGAACTATTTCTAACTCAAAAGGCCATTTTTCTTAACTGTATTCAATCTTCCTTAGTTATCTCATGATCAATATAGTATTAGCATAGTTTAGGATTGCATATTAGAATAGTTACATGTAGCATCAATTTAGTTTATTCTTATATTTTAATTTATATGAGAACCTTCAATTCTCATATTCATATTTAGATAGTATATTTAGTTTGGAAACCAGGCTAATATATTGGTGGAAAATGTCATCCCAAACGATAGTGATTCTAATTGGGACTTTCCATTGGCCATTCTCCCTTACCTGATTGAACGAGACTTTTGGACCTGTCAATATAGATGGTACTAGAAGGAGGGCCATCAAAGTGAATGGTTGCAAAGAAAGCTCAAATACCTACCGATTTTATCCCGCTCATTAGCACAACTTAGCCTAGTGACTCTCTTCAACCTCATATTGAGCACACTTTACATCCCCAATATTAATCTATGAACATTCCCACTCAAATTACCACTCAACACACTCTATTTCACTTAGAACCTAACTTATCCTCCCTGAGTCTGCGTTAGTTCACTATACTTGAACTCCATATTATAATCATAGAATCACGTGACCGTGTCGACCATGGTCTAACTAGATAGGGAAGTAGGCATATAAGGTAACCCCTCATTGATTATTTAGTATATCAAGACCTAGAAAGTACCCAAAGCAAAGACCTATTCTTCTCCCACTCTTTCACTGACCAAGAAAACCCAACCATGAGAGCCCCTGAATATAATTTTCTTCTAGTGCTACATGATTTTTTAGGACCCTTCAATTTTGAGCTAGAACATTTCTTGTTTTCCAATGGTGGTGGTATTCCTCTCTCACTGCCAAACTCTCCACCCCTCACACCTAGGGGTGAACACTATGAAAATTTGGAAGAGAAAGATAAATTTGAATGTGATATGGAAGGAGAAGAACAACTTCAACTAGTTCTATATAACCCTCAAGTCATGGATGGTAAAAACCAAAAACCCCCACCTTATGAACCTCGGTTACTCCCATACGTAGTCATCATGCTTGGAAAACTCCATGAAATGCCTATGCATACCAAAACATTTCTCCCCAATTTCGATCCAGACAGAAAATACTTGGACGAAGATAACTTTAATAAGTTATTATTGACCATAAGGCTCCAAAATGTTCGACAGAAGATGTCATATGTCACTTGTTCCCTCATATTTTTGAGAATAAATCCACAAGTGTGTTCTACTCTTTGGAAGAAGCCTCTATTACTAGTTGTAGGATATTTGAGACTATTTTCCTTAAGAAATTTGTGGAATAAAAAACACTAGCTACTTTGGTCTTATATCTCTCAAGAATTAAAATGGATACCAATGAAAAAGTTAAAGATTTCAATCAATGTTTCCTTTATTTACTTAAGTGCATTCCTCGAGATTCCAAACCTACTGATGATGTCACCATTGAATTTTATACTTCATCTCTTCCCATGTCCATGGTGATGTTTGTTAAAACACAGAGAAAGTTGCCCTGGAAGTGACCTTTCAAGAGTCCCTCAAAATTGAAAAGAATATGTTAACTTTGAAAGGGAACCTAGTAGAAAAATCATCAAGAGATAAAACTGAAACTAAGACCAAATCCCCTATTACCAAGTCTTCAGAAGAAAATAAAGATACTAATTATATGGACATGGAATCCCTACAAATAATTTTCTAGAAATTATCCAATGAGTTAATTGATTTGAATAAGCACAATGGAGAAGGCTCTTCTAATACCAAGAAATTTTTTAAATTCCAATCTAAGAAAGATAAGAGAACTCCTCCCGTCAACAAAATGACTCCTTCTTCATTGGAAGGGATTAATATGGAAGATATTTTCCAAGCCCTACAACATTGGGCCAATGAAAATTTGATTGAATCAAAATATGGAGGAGAAGATAAAAATGAACAAACATGACAAACTCAAGAAACAGATGAATTAACTAAGAAACAAGTTAATTTCTTTTGCGACATATCATATGGAGTGGAAGAAGAGGAATAATTATAAGAAACACACGTCCCAGAATGTTGTGACCATTAGGAGTGCAAGCAATAAGGCTTCCTACAATACTCCTACCCCTTTCGAACCTCCTAAAAATGCTCCATCCACTTAGAAGACGTCATATGGTCCTTTTAAAATAATTGTTCCTTCTAATTTTCACAAAGATGGAATATGATTTATTAGAGGACCTAAAAATATTAACTAAGGAAAATATTTCTCTATTTGAACTTATGAAACTTCCACAGATTCAAGAGAATTTTCTCAAAACCCTTCAAGGTAAAACTGCTAAAAATTCCAAAGAGATTAATGTGAGAATGAATAAAGGAACAAGCAAATTTACCCCATCCAACGATGTCAATGCACCTAAGAGAAAGGTGGTTGTAAACACTTCCCTATCAGGGAAAAGGTGAAGATCAACCACTCCACATTTTTTGGTTACTTTTGATATTTTAAACATGAATGTGCATAATTGTATGATGGATTCAGGTGCATCTTCGAATTTAATGCCTCTTAAATTTTGTGAGAAACTGAACTTCAAGCCTAAATAATATAATATCCAAATCATATAACTTGACAGGACCGAGGTTAAAGTGATAGGTGAGTTGAAAAATAATTTTATTAGGATTTCTGCTAATCCTAAAATACATCATACTATTTACATCATAGTTGTAGATATACCTTATACTTATGGTATTCCCTTAAGTAGAGACTAGTCAGCTACACTTAAAGGGTACTTTGCATCATACTGGTCACACTTTTGGCTACCCTATAATAGAAATCCCAATCAAATCAGGGTTGATAAAGAAATATACATGAAGTATGTGGTCACATATTTGAATGAACCAAATGAGTCTGTTATGTTTAATCATTTTGTTCTGGGAAATTATTCGTGTGATTCATTTTTTGGAAATTATTGTGTTGAGATATCATATTCTGCAGAATCAAACACATAATCTGAAATCCTTCATTGCACTCAGATTGTTGAGTCCCACTATAACATAACATATGTAAATAGTCATGACATTGTACTGTCTAACATGGTATTTAGAGGTAAGTTATAATTTGTTTTAAATGCACTAACCATATTAATTTAGAAACAAAATAAAATCCCAAGTCCATGCATAATCTTAAAAGAGACCATAATATGTGGACTTTTTTCTTTGATTGGTAAAAATATTTTGAAGGTGAAGGTGTTGGTTGCATACTAAAGAACCACGAGGGTAAGAAAGTCATGATAGCATGCAGGCTTGAATTCCAATGCACAAATAACACTGTTGAGTATGAATCCCTACTAAAAGCTCTGGAGAAAAAAAAATTGACTTGAAAGAAGAAAAGATAAATGTATTTGGTGATTTTGATATAGTCATAAGATAGGTAAGAAACACCATACATTGTCTCTCTAGTCACCTTGAACATTACCGGAAAAAGGTATGGGAATTGATTAAGTCATTTGATGTATTCAACATTAGTCATGTTCCTCTCTCTTTGAATTATGATGTTGATCTCTTGGATGATGTAGCTTCTAGGCTTATTCCTTCTGAGAACTTATTACATGATACTTATTTTGTGGAAATTCTCTACATACCTTCGATCCCAGATAATGTGACCAATTAGAGAGTCTTTGATGACGATGAGAAGATTATAATTTTTTAACACCTTGAAGGTACCTTCAAAGAATCCATAATTGATGAAGTTCAGCATGATAGAGAAATGAATGTAGATTTTCATGGCTCAATCAATCAATCAATCAATCGAGAAAAACAAAACCAACTCAATAAATAACATCCATAAAACTGTGGTAAGGCTGGAAAAACTCTATGACCTTCAGGACAAGTTTAAGAAGGTGAAAAATTGTAAGACCATCAGTTCATCAATGCAATTTGAAGTTATAAATATGGGATCAGATAACACACCTCAAAACATTAAAATGGGAAAGAAGTGTTATCGTGAAGAAATAAAAACCTTCGTAAAGTCATTCAAAGAATACAAATACATATTCTCCTGAACATATGATGATCTCAAGACCTACAACACAAAGAGAATTCAACATGTTATCCCTATGAAGCCACAAACTAAGAATTTTCAACAAAAGATGAAGAAAATGCACCTGAGTTTGGAACCACAAGGAAAAGAAAAGATTAACAAGATATTAGCAGTGAGGATAATTTTCCGAGTCAGGCATACACAATGGATCTCGAATCTTGTACATGTAAGGAAGAAAAATGGAGACATAAGACTATGTGTTGACTTTAGGAATGTGAATAAATTTTAAGAGAAAGATAATTATCCAGTGCCTCCTATGGAGTATATTATGTTGGATTACTGAGAGGGGGGGTGAATCAGTAATAGATCAATAATCATTTTTAACCACAAAATGTAAGTTTTATATCAATGTAGCATTATCATTCAATAGTTGCAGAGTAAATAAACAATGAACAAATGATCAATCATACACATACATAGTACACCAATGTTTTTACGTGGAAACCCAAATCGGGAGAAAACCACAGAATGATTTTTCTTATATGTCTTTAAGAATTACATTCATTAAAAGCACCAACCTCCTTTGTTTTCCAGCTACAACTAGGAGGATCCAACCCCCTAGTTTCTCAGGATATAACATGAGGGAATATCCAAATACCCAATTCTTTGGCTACAACCAGAAGGAGGATACAATCACCCTATGTTCTCTGGATACAATTGGAAGGTGGCTATGACCATCTGTCCTTGCCCCATCCAACCACCCTAACGTAAAATTAGAATGATGGAACCACTATCACATGATCACAGTGAGATATACTATTTTAAACATGTACCAATCAACCTATAATCATCCTGTAACAACATGTACCAATAACATGTGCCAACATGTACCATACATCAATCTGTACTTCAACCTGTACCATAAAACAATGCATCAACCATACATCAAAATTGTACAAATAATCTGTCACAATAACCTATCCAAACAACCT
>JASDQU010504369.1:30217-49266 GCA_032191745.1 Picea mariana | reverse complement strand
ATTTGGCAGGTGTAGAAATTAACGTTTTCCCTTTTCCCCTTTTAATTAATAAATTTTAAATTATCAAAATATAACAAAACAATTATTTCCCTTTTTTAAATTTTATCCCAACAGATTTTTATGAATCAATTAAATTGCTTAATCCCTTCTTGTCACAAGATTAATGAAGATCATCATCATTATCTACATTATTTTTATTTTTATCAATATAAATTTTTTTTTTTATATATATACATATTTTTTTGAAATGGAGAGAAAAAATCTGCCACCAGTATAATTTAGACCTAGAATTTAATTTTCATGTTGGGTGACATTTTGTTAGGGAAATTGTTTTAAAAATTTCTTATCACGTTATTCGTCCTAAGGCCATCTAAGTTCATTTAATTATCCTTAACAACGTGACGTGCCCTTCAGGATGCACTAGGTGCTCTAAGGGTGCCACGCACCTCATTCGTTTCTCTTGTGCGATGTGCCCTTCAGGACATACTACGTGCTCCAAGGGTACCACTTGCCTCTTTCCATTTTTCTTGTGCGATGTACCCTTCAAGATGCACCACGTGCGCCAAGGGTGCCACTCGCCCCTTTCCATTTTTCTTGCACAACGTGCCCTTCAAGACACACCACGTGCTCCAAGGGTGCTACTCGCCTCTTGACTAACTTGGTAGACATCAAAAACCCCTGGAGTCAATACTCTGCCAGGTTAACTTGTGGGAGACTAAGGGCCTCTAAGTAATAAGGCCCTTGCCTTATTTTGCACCCCCTAGAATCATTGTGAGCGACTGTAGTAGTCTTCCCTCATGGCATTGTGGGTCCTCTTGAACTAGGTAAATGTTAACCTACAGTTTGAGCCACGGCGGGAGTGCTAGTAGGCTGTGGAAGGGTTGTTGTCCACACCTCTCCCTCAGCATATCTGGTAGTCATGTGTGATCCCTCTACTCCACATGTGAGTTTGGTCGACAAGCTATTGTCAACTTGCATCATCAACGAATCATGTCAGGAATATAACTATAATCATATCATCTAATCAGATGCACTAATATCACATATAAACAATCAAACCCCAATGGTTCACTCCCTGACTCGATCCGGAGTCCAAGAGGTTCCATCGATGCCTCCGTATCCTCGATGTCCGAAATCCTGCACACTCAATAAAACCGATTCAATAGCACCTATCTATGTCAAGGCAGAAAAACAGCATGACATCAACCCATAACGCCTCATAATAAAAATCAAATGTTTTAATAGCATAATGATCCGGATCACTTGTGAGCAAGTGTCCTCAAAGAATAAGTTCACTCAGTGCGTCGGAGCAGGATGTTACAGTATCTAACATCCCCCCTTAATTTGAAGGGGTGTTTGTAAGTCCAAGAATCTTTATGAAATTTTCATGCTTTTCTCTTCCAAGTGCTTTGGTGAATACATTTACAATTTTATCACTTGTGGAACAATGTGTCAGTTGAATGTTCTTGGCCTATAAATTATTTCACATCAAATGGTACTTCATGTTGATGTGTTTGGTTCAATCATGGAATCTATGATTCTTGGACAATTTGAATGCATAAGTGTTATCAATCAAAAGTGGAGAAGCATTCACCTGTAAACCCTCTAGTATATTCTTGAGCCACACAATCTCATTTGTTGCCTTTACAGAATCCACATATTCTAGCAATATAGTGGAATTTGTTGGAACATATTGTTTACATGATCCCCAAAAGATAGAAATTGATCGAAGACGTGTGAGGTATCCTGAAGTAAACACTCCATTCTCCTTATCCCATATGTCTAACTAGTTTTAATTAATCCACCTTAGAGTATTTGAGACCAAATTCTTGAGTTCCCTTCAAGTAATTTAGAACTCTCTTTGTAGCACACCATTTTCCTTCACAAGGTTTTTGCATGAACCTAGAAAGGATCCCTAATTACAAATCAAATGTATTGTTGAGTAGTAGTAAGGTAGATAACACTCCCCACAATATGTATATATTTTATTGCATCCTAAAATTCATTCCCTTCTTTTAATGTTAGCTTCAGATATTTTTTTTCCATTGGAGTAGAGAGGCATAAACCATGCAAGATTGTTCAACAATTCTCCATTGTACTTATTTTTGGAGATGAATACATACTTTGGATTTTGAGTTACTTCAATACCCAAGTAGTAGTGAAGATATGCCATGTTATTCATCTCAAAACCCTTCTTAAATTATTTCTTTATGGATGCAATATATGCTTCAATTTTCCATGATATCAAAAGATCATCTACATACACCATAAGATATACAATGGTTTTTCCAACTTTCTTGACCAAAAATGTTACATAATCAAGATTAAAATGCTTGAAATTGATCTTCAAAAGATGCTCAGTTAACTTTTCATACCATGGGTGAGGTGTTTTCTTTAGGAAATACAATGACTTGATGATTTTGCACACCATATGTTCTCTAACTTTCACAACAAATCCTTCTAGCTGAGACATGTAGACATTCTATTTCAAGTCTCCATTCAAGAATACTATCTTCACATCTATGTGATGAATGTTCCACCTATTTTGTGTAGCCAAATCCAACAATGCACAAATGGTATCTATTCCTTCTTTCCATGCATATCCTTTCACCACAAGCCTCTCATTATGCTTGTAAAGAGATCCATATGATTCATACTTGTTTTTGTAGACCCACCTACATCCAATTCGTTTGGTTCCAAATGGAGGATCCACCAACTTTCCACTCATCATGAGAAGTAGATTCTTCAAAGTAAGTTGGTTCACTGTTAGTAGATAAATTCAATTCAAAATCGAATGAAAAATCCATATCATTTACATCACCTAAATATGAATCATCTACATCACTAAAATCTAAATTATCTACATCATCTCCATCTTGTCTTGTAGAACTTTGGGTTCCTGTATTTCCAACCTCGTCATCATGAACATTTTCAAGTGTCATTATGATCCATTGCTATAACATCAATTTCCACCATTGAAGCATTGATTCTCTTATTGGCTTAGTCCCTATCCTACATGAAAACATATCTTCCCCATACCTCCTTGAGACCTTTTAAAAAACACTTTTTTGGAATTTGTATGTGCCCTGACAGTTGTGCATCACACATATACATTGGTTGCTCCAAGGAAAGTCATGTACATGTTAATAAATGCTTAAAAAAAATCCTAATGAAATGTTAAGTTACAGGTTTGGTTAGTTTCATAATTCCTTTTACCCATACTAAATTGTCTCTAACCAACTAGAGACAACTTGAAAAGAGAATTTGGTCTAAGGAGTAAAAGGTAATGATTCATTGCATACCAAAGAAAACATCAAATTAGCTACACCTGCCATGTCTATAAGCCCATATACATCTCAACCTTTGTTGGTTGTTGACCCAAAAACCCTTGTTTCCATCCTTCTTTGATCACCTTCCTCTCTAACTAGGATTTTCCCCTTTATTCTCCTTGAGGCTATCAATGGATCGAAGGTCAAGACCAATCTTTATAGCAGGATCTTGGGTGGAGGGACCCGTAGTCTCTTTCGACAGGGAAGCACCGCACATGACAGGTATATAGTGTAACTACTAAAAATGTTGAATATTTATAAGAAACTCACTCCTTCGTAAAGCATTTGTTTGTAATGTTTAACTTGCAATCATTTCATATATGTTGTGTAGAACACTAGTTTCTTTGATTATTCCTTTATATTTAATTGGACTAACATGTAGTTATTAGTATAACTACCTCTCTACGTAGGATTGTATGTTTGGATTTCTTGCACGTTGTAGGGGAAACTATTGGTAAAGAGCAAGGAGATTCTAAAATTAGGGAATGAAATTGAACCTAGGACTATCAGTTAGTTTATCTTTCTTCTCCTCAAGATAGTTAGTTATTTCATTTGAATAAGTTATAATATCTTTGTTGTGTGTTCTCTTTCAAATTATATTTCTTTATGGTTATATGTTTGCTACAGTAATCCCACTATTGTAGGGTAATTTCCCGCAAACGCATAGTTAGCGACCATACCAGGGATTTCTCCCTAGTGATCATGTTTCTGGGTTTTGTTATTGTGTTTGCTTGGTTTAATTGTTTTACTTTTGTTTCAAACTTCTATATGACACTTAGAGTAGTGACTTGTGATTTCTTGAGTCTTTCTTTATTCACTTGAGCCCATGGTTTGCCTCTTATTTTCTTTTTGTGAAAATTTTGAGGTACATACGCACTATGTAGTTATCATAATCATGTACATATGCACCCACCAGTTAAGACAGTCGTGCACATACGTGGTCTTCTTTGAGAACATGCATGTACATCTTTCTAGAAAAGGTTTTTTCAAATATATTATGGTTTGAAGTTGTTGGGATAGGTGCCTAGGGTATCTCCTAGGACTTTAAGACTCTGTGTTTGTTACTTCCTAAGTTCACTAGTTTTTTAGTTTGATCTTTATAATAAAAAAAATCATTTCTTTATGAATCATTTTCGAGTTTATAGGGACAATTTTGAGAATCCCATTTTCCAAATTCTTTCATGTCAAGAATAAATTTTTTTGTTGTTATTGATAAGTATTTATAGGTCTAGGTGTGTTTTTGCCTTCTTTTTATTTCTTTTTTATTGGTTTTAAGAAGAAAATTTGTTTTCAATTTTTTCGATTTGTTTTAAGCTTTTTTTGTGACTCGTGGAATCAACAATTAGTCGTTTACATACTCATGTGACATGGGGTCATGTTATCTAACTACTACCACTCTAACCTCCAAGTGTGCCCATGATGCCTCATACGTGACACACAAGGTGAGTCATGGTTTCAACTGGTGACTTCACATAATGAAGTGCCTTAATAGTACACTCCATTACCGACTTCCCTACACCCTGGGGGCATTTATTTTTCTGTTTTAAACAAGAAAAAAAAAATGTTTTTAAGTATCCTTTTGTATTCTTTTCCAATCCTTTCCACATCTTCACTGAAAAAGAAAACTTCTTGAAGTGTGCTTTCTTTATTTTTAGTTCTTTTAGGTTTCAAATTGCATTTTTTTCATTCTTGAAAGTTTTTTTGTTTTTGAAAATTTAGTTATTCTTTTGACGAAAAGGACAGTATAATTTATTTTCAGTTGTTTTTCATTTCAAAAAAAAAATGCAATTCATCCCATCCGAAAGAAAAAAATTCATTTTCATATCATCAAAAAAGAAAAGAGCTTGATTTTTATTTTTGAAGCATTTTGCACTCATTTTTAGTGAAGAACAAGCATATTGCATTTTATGTTCTTATAATTGTTTTTTTTTTCTTATATTGAGTCTTTAAAAAACACCATTTAGTTTCATCCATTACCCCATTTGAGTAAACAACAACCCTTGTAAAATGAATTCTTAATTAAAAGAAATCAGACTTTTATTTTGTAGGGTGAACAAACTAGCTTAAGCTAGGGCCTTGGATTAGGATTCGAGATTTAACTCTCTAAGGCCAGAAAGAAGCTTAGGAGCCTGAGATAGGGAGAGAAAAGTACAACTATCGTATAGGTGTGGTGAGGAAACTCCTCTCACATAGGATAAAAACATGAGTTCATGTGAGGAAGAGACGAGGAGATAACCCCTCTGAAGATTTCCTGAATGTAGTGGAAAGATCATATTTTGGGGGTTTCATTAGTTCCCATACCTCCTTGAGAGGTGACTCTTTCAAGGATTCAATATTTATTAAACTTTGCATATGTTTCATCCAAACTATCAAATATTCCCCCAGGTGTTGATTGCAAGTTTCTATCCTTAGTAGTCATTCTTAAGTTTCTCAAAGGTGACTCTGGGGGTTTCTCATGGTACCTAGGGAAGACGTTGCATCACACTTCTCAGTACCTCTGGAGGGTGCCCAACAAAGATTGGGTACTTTCACCAAGAAGAGCTAGTTAGTGGAGGTCAGGGTAAGTGCCTCTCACTCCTTCATTCACTGGTCCATGTGACTTAATCAAATCATGCCTATTACAACCTCGAGACCTAATCCACCCAAGTTGGAGCATTGGTGAAGTGGTTTGTGATTTTTGTTTCCTTAGGATTTTTCTAGTGGTGTGTTCTACAGTCATATATAACTTATGTAAATTCATTGTTAGTCACCTTGATTATTTGATTTAAATTGGTTGGTCAACTGCCTCATTGGTCTAAGAGAATACAAGGTATTTCTCCTGGTCGAGTGGAAGTGAATTCTTCACCAACTCCTTGGAGGAATTAACTCAACCAAACAAACACTTTCATACCAATTGGTCCCATTGACATCATAAATATAGAGAATGTAGAAACAAACACTTCTATGTTGGATTTCACACGAATATCGAATCTTGAAGCCGAAGGCTTTGTTCGTCTCTTTAACCCTTTGTTGACTGGATCCCATGATTTGGTTGTATTGAAAATTCCAAATTTCAAGATGGATTTCAATGACAGTCACCCTCTTTGGTGGGTCATCATGGATGAAAATTCATAAGTCTCTGGGTTGGGGGCCACTGACACCCCCACTTCAGTAATAGTGATGGGAGGAATATTTCCTCCTTTCATGTCCAACCAAATGACTAGTGTGGTTTAATCCATGGTAGTTGCATCGATTATTAGCTCTTCACCACTGATAGTGGGGTTCACTCATCCTTTGAGTGTCTCCTCCTTGTTAACGTTTGTATCTAGAATTCTTTTTCATTTGGAATGTTGTCAATTAGCATGAAAAATATATCGGCTAGTTATCATTAATTTCAACAAATTAGTAATGTTGATGTAGGGAGTTATTTGACTCCCCTCCAAGATTTTCCTTGGGATGAGGGCACATCCTTCAATCGTTCCCCTCACTCAAGAGAAGTTATTTCCTACATTCTAACCCTAATCCCTTTATGGGTGGGGAGGTCCCATGGGTAGTGGATTCCAATTCTTCGGCATGCCATCTTCCTCTAACCATTTCATGATATTTGGTAGGTCCAAGAACAATATTTTTCTCTCGTCTAGACTGTTGTTAGGGGGAAACCCCTTTCAAGGCCAATGGAATCATGTGCAAGGGTCATACTCTTCGGAGGGGATGTCATGATTATGGGACAACCCTTTCTTGGTCAGAACTATCCAATGTGAGGGAGTGTTGTGACATACACAACGACCCATTAAAGCTCTCAAGTTTTAGTGGGTACCCATACTACCAAAATTTTGCAAGGTACTAATATTTTACCCTAATGGTTATTCACTTCTGAGATTGATACTTGTAAGTAGATGCCAAAACGTATTTAATCTACCATTTCTACTTGAATCCATCATAATAGACCATTTATGCAATTTCCCCCAATTTATTTAAAACTTGTTTAAAGTTGAAACCACCTACAACTACTTAGCCCCCTCACCTCCTTACTCATGTTTTCTCAAATGATATCGTCGATACTTATCCTCCGACATTCTAATGTTCTTGAATGTGAAAGTTCCAACAACTATGCCTTTACAATGTCTTCATCGATGAATCACTTTAAGGGTAGGCTTGTCCTAAGTTACCCTTTGTGCCAATGACAATATTGGCGACATGAATGATTGTGCAGTTTTCAAAAAGTGACTAGTCCTTAGAGTGGCACGAACGCAAGTTGGGCCTCAACTCTCCCTAGTACTTTAATTCATTATAAAATTGTGTATGCGCATCTCCACTTGCCTTAAACCCTTTTATGAATAGCTACACAACCTCCTAGTCATATCCATGTGACCTCAATCATGTATCGTCAACACTAGACCTTTGGCTCTTCATTGTTCCTCAAATCTAAAAGTCTCGACCAAGACGCCCTAAAACATCATCGTCGGTGAATCATCATAGAAAGAAATCCTACGTGGGTTGTTTTAAAATATGGCGACGATATTCATATTTTAAGACCCATGTCACTACACAAGTAGCTAACTGTGATTGGGTTCGAATTTATGTGATTTATTGTAATGTATTATGTTCCAACCAGGCCCCATCCTTTCCGTTTCCCCACATTTCCACCTTTATATAACTATAATGGAAATTTATACTCACATGTGGCAATATTCCTTTGTATTATTGGTTTTGGTAAAATCTTTCATCATCAGAGAACATATTAGGTTTTCCTCTGATCTCCATGTGAAAACTATCGATGACGATACGACTCAAAACAAATCACGACGATCAAACCTTGGGACCATTCAACGACCCAGATTTATCCATCGCTCAAATACTACATCTCAACCATTAAAATATACCACTTTCTCTAACCTTACACATAATATTTCAATATGATGTCGTAAAGTGTAAGGGAAAGGTTTATCCTAAGTGGTCCAATCATAAAGCTCGTAATCTTGTCGAAACCCTTCAACACTTTATTCAAAATTACTCACTAATACAAATGTGTTGTCATTGGGGAATTGTTTTTCTATCCTTACTAACTAAGAATTGTTTTTGAAATCTGTCGATGACGATATCGAGGAACCCTTCTACTTATCGACTTCCCCTCTCTGATGATACAATAATGGTCATGATCACTTAGCTATATACCATAAATATTTATGGCGCACCATACAACTCTGACCAAGTCATAGTTGTAACATGTTTTACATTAATTACACAGGGTTTGGGTAACTGGAAAATATTATAACCTTATTAATAAGTAATAGACCTCACTTGACTATAATATCATAAAAAACACACTAACGACGTTGCTACAAAATCTGGTTAATTTGTGCTTTGGGCTATAGTCTTTCGAGTAACATGTAAGTATTTTATAGATTATTATGTGTCACTATTCTATGTAACAATTCAATTTTGAATTAACTCCATTTAATGTGAAAATTTAAATAGGGACAAAATGTCTCGTATGAAAACCATGAAAGGAAAAACTCAAATAGTTGGTGTTCCCACTCTTGTTCATGATCCAAATTCTCTCAATATTTCTGAAACGAATAACAATGATGGAAGGGAGCATCGTCCCATATATTACGAGATTTACAATATATTCTATAATGATGATTTTCCATACAATGATGAAGACATTAACGAGTACCAAAACATACACAAAAGAAACATTAACATTGTGGCGTCTTGTCTAGAACTTTTTGCTTACAACAATGTTGCAATATGGTGCTTTTCATATATGCAAAAGGACACATGATTGATAGTAAATACTTCAGGTGTTCCTATTTCATTTCTCAAGGTAGACAACATCACGGTTTGGTATAGAACCCCATAACCCACTATTGCACTGGATGAATCATTCCTGCACAAATTCAAAGTCTATCACAATGACTTTGAAACTCTAATGGAGGATTAGTTCATTGATGAAGAATGGTTGTTGAAGAAAGGAGAGAGATATGTCCCAGTACAGTATCTAAAATATCCCTATAGGATATTAAACACAATTATTTGTAGGCTCTATGGAAAGGAGACCAACACCCACTTCAAGATGGAATCCTTTTCAATGGCCTACATGGTGGCTAAAATTGAAAAAGTATTCAATTGAGAAATTATCCTATCATTCAACATTGAAAAACTATTTCAGCATCCTCAAGGAATGGAAAACCATGTTTTTTATATGATGACCTACCTTATAGATGCAATTTACATAGCCAATAGATTTCTTGCATTTAAATAGGCTTGGAGCCCAGATCAGAGCCCAATCCACATTTATTTTTAACTACAAAGAACATTTATATGACCTGTGTGATTACTTCCTTTCTCCCCTACATAAGGTCATATTTGGTATTCACCCACATAGGATATCCCGAGGGTGTGTCAAATCCCCAAGAGAAACATGGCACTAGTATATGAAAAAATATTGTACCTACGTGAAGATATTTGGGGCCACGGGACCACCACATTTGTTACCCAAATATGTCCCCGATAAATTGTTGGAAAGAAATATAGGGTACTAAACAATAGAAAAAGGGGCCATTTCCTACTTATCAGAGAAAAACAAAAGATATTGGCCCAATTTTCCTCTCCACATAGGACAATTTTCTCTATTGAATAAAAAATAGGATGAAAAGGAGGTCAAAACCCTTAAATAATTATGTCTATGTGTTTCAAACCAGAAAGGGCATGACCCTCAAAGTTTGGTGTGTGACCATATTAGGGATGTCAAGTTAGCACCACAGGTATTTTATGAACCCAATTTTGTAAAATATATATTCATGGGAACCTTGTATTTTGAAGAGATGATAGACAGACTTACTATTGAAACAACTCGAGAAAACATTCAGAAAGAGGAAGAAGAAGACATGATCTTGAGGATAGAATAGTTTAAATTCTTACTCTAAAAGGACAAAGAAATATTGGAGGCTCAAGAACATGAAAAAAAACTCAAGGAAGAAGAAAGATAAAGAAAAGGTGAGGAAGCCAAAAAGATATACCAACAAATAAAGAAGTCTAAGGCCGAGAAAAACCAGACTGAGTTAGAAAAGAAAAAAGGTGAAAATCCATATTCTAAGGGAAATAATGGGGAAAATTTAGTTGATACAGATCTTGAGAAGAAAGCAGTAGAATATACAAGGAAAGAAGAGGAAGAAATAAAAAAGAAAGAAGATGAAGAGAAAAGAAATGCTACCAAATCCTAGGAGAAGGGACTAGAACAAGATAACACAATTGTGACAATAAATCATGACACAAGCATACTCAATGTTCCATTAGAAGAATTTACTCCCCTGGTGGCCATCCTAGGTAGTCTTTCGGTCACATCTGTGGGGCATGGAATTGAAGGTGTATTTATTGTTGTAGGTGACTATCACTACAACCAAAAAACTAAGGCCATTGAAAAGAGGATGACCAAAAGGAAGAGAGAAGCAATTGATACAATTCATTGAACAACTGAAAGCATTATCAAGTGCAAAGAAAGACCACATACCAAATATAAAGAAATATAAGAAGCCTCAACACTCAATGCCTTTGTTGGTGCAAATGTTGTGTCAGTATATGAAGATACAAAAGATTTGGATACAACAAAAATGAGAATATTTGAACTAGAAGATGACATTGATACCATCAAGTAAAATGTGGCCAGTGAATTCATGAAAGAAACCACTACAACAGAACATTTTCATATAGAAGAACTAGATAAGCAAGTGCAGATTAAAGAAAGGGACTTAATGACAAAATTTGAGAAGAAGATCGATCTAAACCAAAATATGCACTAGGAATAAAAAGAAAAACTTAAATCCATACACAATCAATAAGTTACAAGGATAAAAAGTGAGTAGATAGAAATTAGTACAGGAATGTCAATTATGAGAGATATCAAAGGCATCTAGGAACAGGTCAGTGAAACATGCAGATGATTATGGGGGGAATCAAGTAGATTGATTGAACAGTTCAGAATGGATCTTATGGTAGATTTAAATAGAGCATAATCAACCTAAACCTTGGTGGAGGACATGGAAAACGAGAGAAATCTGAGCCTGAGAACTATAATTGAAGCAATATATGAAGTTGATACATAAATCTTGGAGACCAATCTTATACAAACAATTAAATTGATTGCATCATCTGAATTTTTCATACAGCATACGAAAGAGGTTTTAAGGGAAAAAGGTCATAATTCCAATTTGTGATGGGGAACTAGAGCTTGAATATAACCAATTAAACAAAATAGAGTCCATACTTGAGAACTTCGGGCTATGGAAAAGATTCATCGACAAAATGCAACAAATGAAACTCACTTTATCATTGTAACTAAACACTTAATTATAATCATTTTTGTACTCATTGTAATATCCCAATCAGGAATGATAACCAAATCTTCCTAAGTGTCCATTGGAAATTTGACAGTTACAGAATTTGAAGTGCATCTCTTAATATTCTATAAAATATATGAATGAAAGAAACAGGGAAATTTTCACTTTGTATTGCAGGTTGTACTATTACTCATATCTAATGAAGAGCAACAGCCATTTTCTGGAACTGTTATTGTGATGAATGTATTATAGATTATTCTTAATGCATTTGTTCTAATTTGAGTATCTCATGTTTAGTGTTATGTATTTTTTCTGCAATGTTCTTGTATGCTCAGATTATCATAGTTTCCTTTATTGAATATAGTTATAGTATTGTTGTTGACAAAAACAACTAATTTATATTGTTTCCTTAATAATATTATTGTGCTCATATTCCTTTTAAATTCATGAACTATTTCTAACTAAAAAGGCCATTTTTCTTAATTGTATTTAATCTTCCTTAGTTATCTCATGATCAAGATAGTATTAGCATAGTTTAGGATTGCATATTAGAATAGTTACATGTAGCATCAATTTAGTTTATTCTTATATTTTAATTCATATGAGAACCTTCAATTCTCATATTCATATTTAGATAGTATATTTAGTTTGGAAACCAGGCTAATATACTGGTCGGAAATGTCATCCCAAATGATAGTGATTCTAATTGGGACTTTCCATCGGGCATTCTCCCTTACCTGATTGAACGATACTTTTGGACTTGTCAATATAGATGGCACTAGAAGGAGGTCCATCAAAGTGAATGGTTGCAAAGAAAGCTCAAATACATACCAATTTTATCCCACTCATTAGCACAACTTAGCCTAGTTATTCTCATCAACCTCATATTGAGCACACTTTACATCCCCAATATTAATCTATGAACATTCCCACTCAAATTACCACTCAACACACTCTATTTCACTTAGAACCTAACTTATCCTCATTGAGTCTGCGTTAGTTCACTATACTTGAACTCCATATTATAATCATAGAATCACATGAACGTGTCGACCATGGTCTAACTAGATAGTGAAGTAGGCATATAAGGCAACCCCTCATTGATTATTTAGTATATCAAGGCCTAGAAAGTACCCAAAGAAAAGACCTATTCTTCTCCCACTCTTTCACCGACCAAGAAAACCCAAACATCAGAGCCCCTGAATATAATTTTCTTCTAATGCTACATAATTTTTTGGGACCCTTCAATTTTGATCTAGAGCATTTCTTGTTTTCCAATGGTGGTGGTATTTCTCTCTCACTACCAAACTCTCCACCCCTCACACCTAGGGGTGAACATTATGAAAATTTGGAAGAGGAAGATAAATTTGAATGTGAGATGGAAGGAGAAGAACAACTTCAACTAGTTCTATATAACCCTCAAGTCATGGATGATAAAAACCAAAAACCCCCACCTTAAGAACCTTGGTTACTCCCATACATAGTCATCATGCCTGGGAAACTCCATAAAATGCCAATGCATCCTGAAACATTTCTCTCCAATTTCGATCCAGATGGAAAATACTTGGATGAAGATCACTTTAATAAGTTCCTATTGACCATAAGGCTCCAAAATGTTCAACAGAAGATGCCGTATGTCACTTGTTCCCTCATATGTTTCAGAATAAATCCACAAGTGTGTTCTACTCTTTGGAAGAAGCCTCTATTACTAGTTGGAGGATATTTGAGACTATTTTCTTTAAGAAATTTGGGGAAGAAAAAACACTAGCTACTTTGGTCTTATATCTCTCAAGAATTAAAATGGATACCAATGAAAAAGTCAAATATTTAAATCATTGTTTCCTTTCTTTACTTAAGTGCATTCCTCGATATTCCAAACCTACTGAGGATGTCACCATTGAATTTTATACTTCAGCTCTTCCCATCTCCATGGTGATGTTTGTTAAAACACGGAGAAAGATGCCCTAGAAGTGACCTT
This sequence comes from Picea mariana, assembly GCA_032191745.1. Taxonomy (NCBI): domain Eukaryota; kingdom Viridiplantae; phylum Streptophyta; class Pinopsida; order Pinales; family Pinaceae; genus Picea; species Picea mariana. Next base: position 35,638 of record JASDQU010504369.1, on the reverse strand, counting down.
TCAAGAGTCCCTCAAAATTGAAAAGAATATGTTAGCTTTGAAAGGGAACCTAGTAGAAAAATCATCAAGAGATCAAACTGAAACTAAGACCAAATCCCCTATTACCAAGTCTTTAGAAGAAAATAAATATACTAATTATATGAACATGGAAACCCTACAAATAATTGTCAAGAAATTATCCAATGAGTTAATTGATTTGAATAAGCACAATGGAGAAGGCTCTTCTAATACCAAGAAATTTTTTAAATTCCAATCTAAGAAAGATAAGAGCACTCCTCCCGTCAACAAAATGACTCCTTCTTCATTGGAAGGGATTAATATGGAAGATATTTTCCAAGCCCTACAACACTGGGCCAATGAAAATTTGATTGAATATAAAGATGGAGGAGAAGATGAAAATGAACAAACATGACAAACTCAAGAAACAGATGAATTAACTAAGAAACAAGTTAATTTCTTTTGGGACATATCATATGGAGTGGAAGAAGAGTAATAATTATAAGAAACACACATGTCCCAGAATGTTGTGACCACTAGGAGTGCAAGCAATAAGGCTTCCTACGATACTCCTACCCCTTTTGAACCTCCTAAAAATGCTATGCCCACTTAGAAGACGTCATATGGTCCTTCTAAAATAATTGTTCCTTCTAATTTTGTCAAAAATATTGAATATGATTTATTGGAGGACCTAAAAATATTAACCAAGGAAAATATTTCTCTATTTGAACTTATGAAACTTCCACAAATTCAAGAGAATTTTCTCAAAACCCTTCAAGGTAAAACTGCTAAAAATTCCAAAGAGATTAATGTGAGAATGAATAAAGGAACAAGTAAAGTTACCCCATCCGACGATGTCAATGCACCTAAGAGAAAGGTGGTTGTAAACACTTCCCTGTCAGGGAAAAGGTGAAGATCGACCACTCCACATGTTTTGGTTACTTTTGATATTTTCAACATGAATGTGCATAATTGTATGATGGATTCAGGTGCATCTTCGAATTTAATGCCTCTTAAAGTTTGTGAGAAACTGAACTTCAATCCTAAATAATATAATATCCAAATCATATAACTTGACAGGACCGAGGTTAAATTGATAGGTGAGTTGAAAAATAATTTTATCAGTATTTATTCTAATCCTAAAATACATCATAGTTGTAGATATACCTGATACTTATGGTATTCCCTTAAACAGAGACTAGTCAGCTACACTTAAAGGGTACTTTGCATCATACTGGTCACACCTTTGGCTACCCTATAATAGAAATCCCAATCAAATCATGGTTGATAGAGAAATATACATGAAGCATGTGGTCACATATTTGAATGACCCAAATGAGCCTATTATGTTTAATCATTTTGTTCTGGGAATTATTCGTGTGATTCATTTTTTGGAAATTATTGTGTTGAGATATCATATTATGAAAAATCAAACACACAATATGAAATCCTTCATTGCACTTAGATTGTTGAGTCCCGCTATAACATAACAGATGTAAATAGTCATGACATTGTACTATCTAACATGGTATTTAGATATAAGTTATGATTTGTTTTAAATGCACTAACCATACTAATTTAGAAACAAAATAAAATCCCAAGTCCATGCATAATCTTAAAAGAGACCCTAATATGTGGACTTTGTTCTTTGATTGGTAAAAATATCTTGAAGGTGAAAGTGTTGGTTGCATACTAAAGAACCATGAGGGTAAGAAAGTCATGATAGCATGCAGGCTTGAATCCCAATGCACAAATAACACTGTTGAGTATGAATCCCTACTAAAAGGTATGGAGAAAAAAATTGACTTGAAAGAAGAAAAGATAAATGTATTTGGTGATTTTGATATAGTCATAAGACAGGTAAGAAATAGCATACATTGTCTCTCTAGTCACCTTGAACATTACCAGCAAGAGGTATGGGAATTGATTAAGTCATTTGATGTATTCAACATCAGTCATGTTCCTCGCTCTTTGAATTATGATGTTGATCTCTTGGATGATGTAGCTTCTAGGATTATTCCTTCTGAGAACTTATTACATGATACTTATTTTGTGTAACTTCTCTACATACCTTCGATACCAAATAATGTGACCAACTAGAGAGTCTTTGATGACGATGAGAAGATTATAATTTTTTAACACCTTGAAGGTACCTTCAAAGACGCCATAATTGATGAAGTTCATCATGATAGAGAAATGGATGTAGATGTTCCTGGCTCAATCAATCAATCAATAGAGAAAAACAAAACCAACTCAATAAATAACATCCATAAAAGTGTGGTAAGACTGGAAAAACTCTATGACCTTAAGGACAAGTTTAAGAAGGTGAAAAATTGTAAGACCAACAGTTCATCAATGCAATTTGAAGTTATAAATATGGGATCAAATAACACACCTCAAAACATTAAACTAGGAAAGAAGTGTTCATGTGAAGAAATAAAAACCTTCGTAAAGTCGTTCAAATAATACAAATACATATTCTCCTAAACATATGATGATCTCAAGACCTACGACACAAAGAGAATTCAACATGTTATCCCTATGAAGCCACAAACTAAGCATTTTCAAAAAAAGATGAAGAAAATGCACCTGAGTTTGGAACCACGGGGAAAAGCAAATCTTAACAAGATATTAGCAGTGAGGATAATTTTCTCAGTCAGGCATACACAATGGATCTCGAATCTTGTACATGTAAGGAAGAAAAATGGAGACATAAGACTATGTGTTGACTTTAGGAATGTGAATAAAGATTAAGAGAAAGATAATTATCTAGTGCCTCCTATGGAGTATATTATGTTGGATTACTGAGAGGGGGGGTGAATTAGTAATAGATCAATAATCATTTTTAACCGCAAATGCAAGTGTTATATCAATGTAGCATTATCATTCAATAGTTGCACAGTAAATAAACAATGAACAAATGATCAATCATACACATACATAGTACACCAATGTTTTTACGTGGAAACCTAAATCCAGAGAAAACCACAGAATGATTTTTCTTATATGTCTTTAAGAATTACATTCATTGGAAGCACCAATCTCCTTTGTTTTCTAGCTACAAATAGAAGGAGGCTCCAACCCCCTAGTTTGTCAGGATATAACATGAGGGAATCTCCAAATTCGCAATTCTCTGGCTACAACCATAAGGAGGATACAATCCCCTATGTTCTCTAGACACAATCGGAAGGTGGCTACAACCACCTGTCCTTTCCCCAACCAACCACCCTGACGTAGAAATAGAATGATGGAACCACTATGACATGATCACTGTGAGATATACTAATTTAAACATGTACCAATCAACCTGTAATCATCCTCTAAAAAAATGTACCAATAACATGTGCCAACATGTACCATACATCAATCTGTACTTCAACCTGTACCATAAAACAATGCATCAACCATGCATCAAAACTCTACAAATAACCTGTCACAATAACCTATCCAAACAACCTGTAATCAACATGTAACATAAACAAGTGCATCAACCGTGCACCAACCTGTACCTCAACCTGTACCATCAATGAGTGCATCAACCATGCACCAAATGTGTATCAATCATGCATCAAATACACATAAACTTGTTAGGACCATACAATGTACCTTTTTGCCCACACTTTTTTCCACCATTACACTCTTGTTTCACTCACATTTAAACTCATATTATCACTTTACCCTATCTTTCCAAAGGTATACAACGTCTCTTCTCTTTACTATATGTTTAATCTGTTTTGCATATAATTTTACATTACTCTCGTACTTAACCATTGATCAGAAATGTATAAGTGCTGAAACAGTTCTAACTACAGATTAGCATTGAGGCCTGTTGCTGAAATAGTTAAAGCACGCAAACCTTGTGACTGAAACAGTCTGTGGACTACGATGCTGAAACAACAACTCACAAGAAGAAGTTTCTACACACTCCGTGGTCTATGATGCTGAAACAGCAACTGCTACACTCTTCGTGGTCAACAATGCTGAAACAACAATTCACACAGAAGAAGCTATTACACAGTCCGTGGTCAACGATGCTGAAATAGTAACTCACACAGAAGAAGCTGTTACACAGTCCATGGTGTACGATGCTGAAACAGTAACACAAAATTGTTACATTAACCACGACAACCGCACCTTGAGCTAGCATTAACCATCGCTCCTGCCTGAGACCAAGTTGTCGAAACAGTCAGAACGCAAATCCCGTGGATGAAACAGCCCGCAATTCGCGATGCTGAAACAGCATACAACAGCAGTAACAAGAAGACAAATAAAAAATATGTTACTCCAGCCGCAACAGCAACACCTCACTTAGCACTTGTAATAGCATTCTGTTGCGGGAGACTAGGATATCCTATTTCAGTTTAGAAAGTCGATCTGACTAAGAATAGGACTCAAATGTACACCTGTAATTTGTTGATCAAATTGTATCGAAGGGATTCTCCTCTTTAAATAAGAGGAAATCACCATTAGAGAGGATCTTCTGTTTTTACAAATAAAGGATTTACAGAGAGGGACGTGTTTTACTTCAGATTGTAATGTAACACAGTTGACAGATGAATAAAAGATTGTTCTGAGCATTTCTCTCTAGTTCCTTTCGTTTCAGGGGAATCTTGTGAGAAGGGAGGGCCCACCTTCTTCACAAGATTCACCCATTAGCTTTGTAGAGTGTTAGTGTTATTTCTGTTTATGCCTTGATTAAATTATGTTTTTCTGAAACACTACTTTACTGAACTCTGTTTTGCTGAAACACTACCTTACTGAACTCTATCTTGCTAAAACTCTGCTTTACCGATTGTTACATTGTTTTCATATGATTCATGCTTGGGTAACTGTTAATCATTCTAGTTAGCAATCCTTCTTGGTGAATTTATGAGAGCTTGATAATCAGAGACAGGTGCTGAAGGTTCCTGCTTCGGGAATAGGGTCCTGTTCTCTGTTAGAAATAGTTAGCCTTTAGTGCATGTCAATTATTTTAATGAGTTCATGAAAGTGTGCTAATCAAAAACAGGTGCTGAAGTTTCCTGCTTAGGAAATAGGGTCGTGTTCTCTATTAAGAGTTAGTCAACCTTCAGTGTGTGTCAATCATTTCAATTAGCAATGAGTTCATAAAAGTGTGGTGATCGGAAACAGGTGTTGAAGATTCCTACTTTGGGAATAGGGTCCTGTTGTCTGGTTATAGAATAGTGGTCTTTCCTTTTGTAGTGTATTGAAGGATTTATTTTCCAGTCTGTTATTTCTTTAATGTAATCCAGGATTCTTTGGACAATTATTTCTTTAAACATTGAACTCTGCAATAGGTAGATTGCTTTCCTGTAATTCAAGTTAGAACTTCAGTTTGTTCAAGGCAAAGTGTGATTAATATATTTTTACTACAAATCTAGGTTTCTTTTGAGATTGAGCATATATAGTGCGTGGTTACCTTTG
>JASDQU010504369.1:14531-30117 GCA_032191745.1 Picea mariana | reverse complement strand
CCAACTGAATCGGTTGCATGCCCTCATGCAACTTACTGTAGGTCATGGAAGGAAAGAGAGCATGGCGAGGAAATTTTCCAAAATATTCAAGTCGACATATAAGAAATTGTGTGATTAAAGATTAGAAAAGAACATACCTCCACTTACCCAAAAAGTAGATGTAGCTATTGCGGTTGTTGGATCAGGAAAACATGACTGGTGTTGTAGCTGCAACTGTTGTAACTGTTGGAGAAAAGAATATCAGGAAGGTGTCACTGCTGCAAGATCAGGAAAATGGAACTGCTAATGTTGTTGCTGTTGTAACTGGATCATGGGAAATGAAGGAATCTGAACTGTTACTGCTGAATCACGAGAAATGTGGAAGGCAGAGAATATGGAACTGTGATACTCTCATATATTTGAAATCAAACTGTTGCAACTGCTAAGGGGATCATGAAAAAGTGTATAGTCTTCACCCACTACAAAATCGATGGTACAATTCTCATCATGCGAATGAATGTGTCGATGTCAAGCATGAAGAAAAATCATTGGATTACCGGCCATTGATGAATGTCGTTAACCAATGCGAGACAAACTCACCAGTGATGACAATGAGTGTCAAGGTACCTGAGTACATATTGCGAAGTGCGAATAGATGGGCTGATGTCGAGCCACTTGCAAGATCTGATGATCAAGGGACATTGATGTATTCCCATGATCGTCAGCAAGAGAACTTGCCATTAAGGCATGCAAGCCTCTAGGTACTCAAAATGAACTCTAGTCTATATCCCAGATAATGTGTCGAGGTCAATGGGGAAAGACTATTGAAAGGTGGGCCTTAAGGAATCCCATATCAGTCAACGCGAGTTTATAAAAAGATTGGTAGGACTATAGATGTAAAGATCTCAGTAGCAACAGGGTTTATGGTAAGGAAATGTAATCATGGAAAGGGGTTTGTTTTATTCAGAAGGAAAACTGGAAAGGAAAAGAAGGCAAAAAGATAAAGGAATGTATGCAACTCAGAAACATAGGCGTGTGTGAAGTCATGAAAGTTAAGGTAATGGAAGATGGCTTCAACACCAGGATGATTAACCAACTTTGAAGAAGAAATGGGATAGTGTCACAACATGAAATTTGGCAAAATGCGGAAGTAATAGTGTATCAACATGGTTGCTGTGTAACAACAAACATCAAGATGCGCAAAAAGTTTATGTGTAGCAGCAAAATGTTGTTGTGTATCAACAAAATATTTATGTGTAAAACAACAAAATGTTGTTGTGCATCAACAAATGTCATGATGTTTCTGATGGGTAACAACTCCTACAAAGCATGTATTCTTTGAAGAATGCTATGATTCATGAAAATCAATGTAGCATGGGATGCGCTCGGCTGTGAACCTGAAAAGCTTAGTACAAATTCCTCCATAAAAATTGTGAGAATTTCGAAAAACATATCATGCAAAAATAAGTGTAAATGCAGCAAATTAAAGAACAATACATGTTTATACCGTTTGTTGTTGTGCTTGTGGTTCATCATTGATTGTCACATGAAGAATCGTAAGACAAGAATAAGTATGAATATGAGCAACTCAAAGAAATAAACTGCGTTTTTATTTGATTGTTGTAACAATGACTCAAAGAAAAACATAAATCGTGAAAACAACTTAGGAATTTTTAGAATGTCCATTTGCAAATTTTGATTTTTATAATGTTCTTGTGTGTTTCCATGTTTTTATAATTTTTATTGTTTAATTGAAACCAAGTTTTGTATTATTCTCAAAAATAAAAAACAAAGAATCCAAATGAATACCATGATTATGCTTGTATAACCATTTTCTCCTTTGCTGATTGGAAAAATATACCAGAGTTTTGAAAACCATTACTTTATACAATAGTAATGGTATTGTTATTAGTGTGAATCTCACACTTCGATCAAAACTGGTATGATTCAGCAACAAATTCAGCACAAGCATCACAAGGATCTATGAATTTAGCAACTATATCAATGACTCTTTATAAAATGCAAGCACTGCATTCCAAATTATCCATGTCCATCAAACATCCCGAAGTAAGAGCATGCAATCAAAAGGGAATTAAAATTTAATAGAAATAGAATTGGCCCAAAGAGAGCATGCAAAATATAGTTACCTGGACCTGAGCAAGAGTTTGATTGTGTATCTGCCATATTGGAAAACTGGCCATCCCGAAATCTACCTTCTTCACGGTCCAAAAAAACAGAACTGCTGTCAAACCAAGAAAAATTTTCAAAAACTTCCTTCTAGTCAGCTAAACAAGACCCTTCTTCACAAAACCCGTGTCCTAGATTTTTGAAATTCATCACAGTTTGTGTACAAATTGCAGCTGAAGACGACCATCTGCAAAATGACGTTAATTGACGGAAAATTTTAGATGCTCATTACATGTGTGAGCTATGCGTCCATATATAAAGCCAAGCTTGCTGATTCCTTCAAATCCAGAGATGGAAACATTGAGATTTTTATCCAGGTTGTATGGCTTAATAGTAGAACATAACGATTTTCTTCCCATCTCTCCCGGATGCCACATCATGTAAAACAACAAACAACCGATTAATTTCAAATCTGAAAGTAGATACGATCATCTTGAAGCGTGATTGGAGGGATACATACTGGTTGTTTATTAATACAGAATGATGCGTTGGATCAAATGAATAAACCAAAGTTGCCAATAATAGGCAACCCAACTAATCATCCTTTTTTTAAGCAATTGGTTTTGATTCGATTTGAAAGAATTTGTGAACTATTGGCAACTAAACTACAAAGATACAGGCAGTTGAAATAATGACGTCGTTAAGATTTTGGCCCATATTTCTCCATTAACAACATAGTCCAATTATAGATATGAAGCCCGAATCAAATGCTAAAATTATGGAAAGAAATTTTGAGGTTTCCTATTATTGAAAAGATACAAACAGAATTCAAGCCCAAATGTTGATTCATTGGAGATGAGAAGGTGGAGCAGTAAACCATTGAATTCATTTTCTTGCTAACATGGATGTGGTAGAAGACTAATGACATGATTGATTCATTTGTTTGTTTTGCAGGTTGTAATTCAAGGGGTGTTGCGGCAACTCAAACCAAGATATGCAAATTTATTCAATCATTGCTACAACAAAAACGTTATTGTTTCAGCAAGTAAAAGTTTACTGTATCAACATGTAGAATTTTGCTGTAACAACATGTAAAAAAAAAAAATCGTTGTAACAACATGTAAAAAATTGGCTGTAACAACATGTAAGATTTTTGCTGTAACAACATGTAAAATTTCGTTGTTTCAGCGTCTGTCTCAGCATGTAAAAATTTCACTGTTTCAGCAACTGTCTCAACATGTAAAAATTTCATTGTTTCAACATAGGAAAAAAATGGTTTTGTTTTTATTCGTCTATCGTTTTATTGTTTGCAGATATGCAAATTTATTCAATCACTGTTACAATAAATTTCGCTGTAACAACATGTAAAATGTTGATGTACCAGCATGTTGAAACAACATGTACAATTTTTGTTGTATTAGCATGTTGTATTAGTATGTTGTATCAACATGCTATAACAACATGCTGTAACAACATGCTGTAACAACATAATTTTTTTTTTCTGTATCAGCATGTTGTAACAACGAAAATTTTCACTGTAACAACATGTAAAATTTTCGCTGTGTTTTATTCGTCTACAATTTTTTTTTTTTTTTTTTTACTGTGTTTATTTGCAGGTCAAAGGATGGACGCAAAGACATTCATTCCTGAAATAAAAAACATTCCTATTTTCTAATCTTCACGATCGCATGAAGCGCAGAGGAGAGCATACTTATTTTAGGTGAGACAAAAACTGAAAATTAAAACCTACCTACTCTATGCTAAATGGAATTAGAAATTAGTTACGTGTAGGCAAATTTCCAGTGGAGCCAAGCACGCAACAGTAACATCAATATGCTCAATGGTAATTTTTAAAATGAATAATGGAAGTATTCAAGACTGAATGAATCTAGTTGCTGTGACTGTAAAATTTCTAAATAAAAATAAAAAAATGGAGCTAATCGAGTACTTACTTGGAACCATTGCTCGATAATGCTTTCATAGGCACATTTTTTCTCGCTTAGATCTTGCTACAACTCCTCATTTTCCTCCTCAAGTTCCCCAGATGTTGATTCCTCGTTTGTTTCTGGAGGAGGAGCATTTAAGCTCGTGGCTGCTGTCAATATCTCCTCTTCGTGAGAAGAGAAGATCCCAACTTTCGCAAGGATCTGAGCGAGTTGTTCCAAGATAACACTCATAGTTAAATCATATTACAAAAGGGGTTCTTACAGTACCCAAATGAAAATAAAAAAACTGAAAATCATACTTGCTGAAACACATGAAAACCTCTTCAAAGTTGCAAAAATTGAAATTGCAGAAATCGAAATTGCGAAAATTGAAATTAATGGAATTGAAATTGCAGAAATTGAAACACTCGATACACACCCTTATCCATATGTCACCTCAGAGTTAGGATAATGACTAATCAAACTAAAACTCAATCCATTGTTCTTCCCCGACAACGACGCCAAAATGTTAGGCAGAAATATGGTCATTTAATTTCGTTGTAGTACTTGCCCAACTATTTAATTTGTCAATCCGAGGTTCGTAGGCTTATGAAGCACACACATTGTATATGCAGGACTAAAGTAGAAGTAATCTAATCTAAATTGCTGAAATGAAATTATTCTAGGAAAGCATTGAAAGACTAACTAGGAACGTAGGAAATTAATCTAGGAAAGAAATACAACATGTGAAGAGTTGAATTACAAAAGACATATGTGATCTCACACAATATATCAATCTCAAATTATATTACAAGAGTCAAATGACAAAGCATGAAATAATAACAATGAAAGAATCAAAGCTAAGAATTACATGATCTCTGACTCTCCAAGCTAATCTCCTATGAGTAACATGATCCCCCTCATGAATAGAGAACACTCTCTTATATACATGAGAGTCTTGAAGAGTGTCATAATTACAGATCCACTATTCTCTCAACCATTTTCAACTACTTTCCTATTATTAGAAGATATGATCCCTTCAAATCCTCCACACATCTCTCACATATCTTAGATAAGATATGCCATCCAAATCTTCCATGATCTTCTCCTTTGAATATGCTTGAATGATTGTCCCAAATATTCTTCAAATCTTCAAAGCTTGAATATGAAATTCGAATTTGAGGCTAGGTGGCAATATTTGGCTTTGTTAAAATCTTCACATATTCCTGCACACATCATCAAACTCATCCAACCTTGATATATAATGAAAATATGTTATTTTTCTAATATTTAATCAAAAATTCACTTATAATACTAAAATGAATACAATGGAAAATAATAAGGAGAAACCCAAGTATCATTATGGAAATGGTATGATGGAAGGTTAATGGGACGATGAAATGTAAGGAATAGTGAAGGAAAAAGAGGATATAAATGTGACATTTCTGAGGCCCAACTGTCAGCAGGTAAAAGTTGAACATAGACACCCAGTAGGATCACTATAACCACTCACTATTCCGGAATCGAAATGGGAGGTTTTTTGATGGATCTTATTGTTGTATTTCCACTAACGACAAGGAGATACGACTCAATTTTCATAGTAGTAGACACTCTAACGAAGATTTCTCACTTTATTCCTGTGCATGCGACGTATCAGGCACTTGACATAGCTAGAGTTTTCATTAGTGAGATTTTGAGGCTACATGGAGTGCCTAAGAGGATTATATCCAATTGAGGATCGATGTTTACTGGAAGATTTTGGCCTAGTTTCTAAGAGGCCTCGGGAACTCGACTTAACTTTAGTACTATGTATCACCCAGAGATTGACAGGTAGACCGAACGAATGAACCAGACCTTGGATGACATATTGCACATGTACATGATGGACCAACAAAAGCATTGGGAATAATTCTTGCCACATGTGGAATTCGTTTATAACAACAGTTACCAAAGCACCATTAAGATGGTGCCTTTCGATTTTCTTTATGGGTAACCATGTCAGATGCCTTTGAGTTGGGATTGGCTTGAGGACAGGGTCCTGGTGGGACCAGAAGAAATCCAAGAAATGGAAGAGCAAATGAAAACAATAAGACAAGGGATTAAAGAAGCATAGGATCGGTAGAAGAGTTATGCCGATGCGCACCATGTCGATCGTAGTTACGAGGTTGGCGATCAAGTCTTCTTGCGGGTTAAACCGCATAAGAGTTTGATAAATTTTAGAAAAGGGGCTAAACTATCTCCTACAATATTGTGGAAAAGAGAGGCCCGTGACCTTTTTTACTAGCCATGTGGATTCCTGAGGTGTATGCATGATGTCTTTCACATCTCTGTCTGAGACATTATGATTAGCGAACCTACACATGTTTTGACTTGAGCACCTTGTGGGTGTCGGATGAGGGTGCACTCACGGCTAAGCCGATCCGCATCCTGGATCATCGTGTTTGATAGCTACGACATCGAACAGTAGAGTAGGTCAAGGTCCAGTGGGACAACTATAGTCCACACTCAACAACCTGGGAGGACGCTTATGATATGCGCCAACAGTTCCCATTTTTTGTTTGATAGATAGACTTATGATAGTGCGATACACATTATTTCGACACTTATACTTGAAACTTCGGGATGAAGTTTAGACCAAGAGGGGGTGTATGTAACATCCCGCTTCGGCACACTGAGTGAACTTATTCTTTGAGGACACTTGCTCGCAAGTGATCCAGATCATTATGCTATTAAAACATTTGATTTTGATTATGAGGAGTTATGGGTTGATGTCATGTTGTTTTGCTGCCTTGACATAGACAGGTGCTATTGACTCGGTTTTACTGAGTGTGTAGGATTCCAGACCTCGAGGATGCAGAGGCATTGATGGAACCCCTTGGACTCTGGATCGAGTCGAGGAGTGAACCATTGGAGTTTGATTGTTTATATGTGATATTAGTGCATCTGATTAGATGATATGATTATGGGTATATTTCTGACATGATTCATTGATGATGCAGGTTGATAATAGTTTTCTGACCAGAATCACATGTGGAGTAGAGGGGTGACGCACAACTACCAGAGATGTTGAGAGAGAGGTGTGGACAACAACCTTGCCACAACTTACTAGCACTCTTGTCATGGCTTGAACTATAGGTTAACATTTACTTAGTTTGAGAGGACCCATGATGTCATGAGGGAAGACTGCTACAGTCGCTCATGATGATTCTAAAGGGCACGCAATAAGGAGGGGGCCTTATTCCTTAGAGGCCCTTAGTCTCCCACAAGTTCACCTAGCAGAGTATTGACTTCAGGGGATTTTGATGTCTACCAAGTTAGTCAAGAGGCGAATGGCACCCTTGGAGCACGTGGTGCATCTTGAAGGGCACGTCGTGCAAGAAAAATGGAAAGGGGCGAGTGGCACCCTTGGAGTACGTGGTGCGTCTTGAAGGGCACGTCGCACAAGAAAAATAGAAAGAGGCGAGTGGCACCCTTGGAGCATGTGGTGTGTCCTGAAGGGCATGTCGCGCAAGGGAAACAAATGAGGCGAGTGGCACCCTTGGAGCACCTAGTGTGTCTTGAAGGGCGCATCGCGTTGTTAAGGATAATTGAATGAACCTAAATGGCCTTAGGATGAATATCGTGATAATAAATTTTTAAAACAATTTCCCTAACAAAATGTCGCCCAACACGAAAATTAAAGTCTAGGTCTAAATTATATTGGTGGCAGAATTTTTCTCTCCATTTAAAAAAAATATGTATATATATATAAATAAAATTTTATATTGATAAAAATAAAAATAATGTAGATAATGACGATGATCTTCATTAATCTTGTGACAAGAAGGGATTAAGCAATTTAATTGATTCATTAAAATCTGTTGGGATAAAATTTAAAAAGGGGAAATAATTGTTTTATTATATTATGATAATTTAAAATTTATTAATTAAAAAGGGAAAAGGGAAAAAGTTGATTTCTACACCTGCCAAATTAAGTTCTAAATGAGAAGGGGAAAGAGGGAAATCTAAAATAATTAAGAAACTAGGAAAAGAGGGAAACATAAAAAGAAAATGGAAACACAAGGGAAAAAGAAGAAAGTCAAACTTAGTAAGGTATCTAGCATTTAAGAACTTTCTAAATTAACTCAACTAGTAAATTGGTAATGGGGAAGGTCATTAAAACTTGTAAGGGAATATGGGGACACCTAAGAGTGATTCTAGGATTGAATTTAGGTGGGTGAGGGAAATAAGGGTAGTTAATTAATTAAAGAAATTAAGTTATGGAGGAATGAAGGGGATGGATGACACTTGTATGAGGGGGATTTTTAGGAATTAATTTATTAAACATTAAATTAAATGGGATTTTTGGAAGGTAAAGGACTTGGAAACTCTATATAATGGAGGGAGGAGAAGCATGAGGGGCTCTTCCATTCAACATAACGTTACGCTGCAGAAATCTATATTGCACTGACTTATCTTGTGGGAGTTGGGATACCCAGCTCAGTGAGGAGTGGTAGCTCAGCCTTGCGAGGTGAGCTAGGAGCTAGATGATTCTCTGGATGGTGTGCATGGCCCCTTCATGACTCAGGGGGCTAAGGGGGAAAAAGAGTACCCCTAGCGTTGGCTCGAAGGTACCGGTGAATTCTCATCGGTTGGAAAGAGGGAGTTGCATGGAGCGCGGGGGACATCAACTCAGAGCAGGTGATTGGGCAACAATACACTTCCTTTATTTCTACATAGTAGAATTTTAGTATGATATATGCTTTTAGTTCTGCATGTTTATTTGGGTGTGGAAAATGATTGTCTTAGTATTTTAGTTGATGACTGAAATTTTCCCATAGCCGTTAGCTCGAAGTTGGTTTTCCCATGGCCTTCGATCCCTGCATGTCTTGAGCATCCTGTGGTGTATTGATTGTGATTTGATTACAGTTTATCTTTCCTTCGCCCTTAGTTCACCAGTCCATGCCTGAGAAGTTGGCCAGGAGCCTGATCTACAGTCATCGCTTCGGCGTTAATAGACCTATGGATCTCAACGCCCTTCTTTTCTGTGCATGGATGATGAGCAAAGGATGTTCCTATCAACTGTCTACCTCTGTTGTTGTCCTTCGCTGATTGTCGTCTCGTTCTTTCTAAAAGAAAAAAAATACCCCTGCATACGGATTTCTAGTGTTTTGGTTTGGGTTTATGGACAACGATTACTGTTTTCCGACTGCTACCCAGAGAAATATTCTATTATCCACCACGATTTGACTTTCTAAGAGGAATTTATTTCTCAGAAAATTTTTACCTTGTAGGAATGATATAAATTGTTCAGTCAGTGCATATTGAGCTGTAAATACCTTATGTTTTTATTTTTCTTGATGTTGAATCGAACCTGAAAGCCTTCTTCTTATTGATTGGTCTGTTTTCTCATCACCTCTTACCAAAATCGTTTTTATTCCTCTATCCCTGGGATGTGTGGTACAACGTTTTTGTCTTTAATTACAAAATGTGTTGTTGCTGGAATGACCAGATTGCCCCTTTAATGTTGACAATGTTTTTATTTATATTATGGTGCATTACATTCGCTGAAGGCATTTGCTAGTGATATGCTCCTTGAGGAAATCAAAATTTCTATTGAGCCTACGTTTTGATTCCCTGCGAAGTGAATGGAATGGCATCTGTTGTACCTGCCTTTAGATCGCATTTTCTTGATAGACGTTATCCTCTGGTGATGACACTTGAGACAACCTTATTACCCCAATTGTTTGCTATGCGTTTCCTGTTAGTGACCACGGTTTTGATATTTAAAAATTGACTGAGTTACTGTTGAAATTGCCCACGATTTTAGCCATTTAAATCATAACTGACCTTGCAGTAAACTACCATGAATTTATCTTGCTTCAATGATTACCATTAAATTTTGAGTGCGTTTTTTGTTGAATGGGAACGATTTTCCATTGAATGATTGAATGAGTTTGCTAAAGGACCACGAATTTTCAATTTAAATTGTTGACTGTGTTGCTTCAGGACCACAAATTTGCCATTTAAATTGTGGACTGCGTTTTCTAAAGGACCATGATTTTGCCATTTAAATTGAATGACTGCATTGTTGTTATAACCACATTTTTGGATTTTAAAAAATGCAAATGGTTACCCTCACTGCCGGCGATTGTCCCTTTTTCTGAAGACTGCAATTTCATTTCATTTCCTGGCATTTTGCCCTGGGTTATGACTGTGTTTTTCCCTTGATACCTGGCATTGGGCCTTTAGCTAAAACTGACACTGGCATTTGTCAGGACTGCAATCATTTCTTGATACCTGTGTTTTCATTTGCTTTGGTTATCACCCACATTTCCATTTTAATGACGACATTTAAATTTCAACAATTTACTTTTTTAATTGGCAAGTGCGTGTATCAAATTACAGATGTCTGCTGACACATTTAATAGCATTTAATATTTGGCAGATGTAATGAAAGGTGTTACTACACAGCACCTCGTCAACATTTTTATAGACACCCTTTAAATTGACATGCTAATTAAGTATTCTCACGATTGAATGAAAAAAATGGATTTGTAATGTCAACACTTAATGTATGGTATTGTAAAGTGGTCAACGATATCAGTTTAAGGAATTATAATATGTCATTTAGTCGATGATGGATATTATGATAGTATAACAATGAGTGCAATTATGAGCAATACACATTTTCTGTTCTATCGTTTATTTTTAAATTGAGATAAATGAATGGATGATGGTAATCATCAAGGGAAGGGTTTTGTGACAGATTTGTTTTACAGAATTCTGTTCCAGTGGGTTTCTTTTTAAAGTAGGTTCAGTGAATGGAAGGGTTCTGACTCCCAAATTCCATCCTTGTACTTCTATCAATTCACTGGTGCACCGAATTCTATGCACCTTCATATCACATCATTCGTATCATCAGTCTCTATATTTAGATTGTATTTAGTGATAAATTTTAGAATTACCAATTTAGATTGTCATTAACGTTAATTTAGATTGTCATTAACGTTAATTTAGATTAGCGTGTATTGACTAATTTATGATTGACATGCTAAAATGGAGTAGAAGTTATGTTAATTTAGATGGGTAATTATTGACCAATTTAGATTTGTTTAGTGGTTTGGGTGGTTGGCGAAGTCGTGTAATGGATTCTGCTCTCTTGTTGATGTCATAACGCATCTTGCGGTCCCGTTTCTTGGGGAGTGGGCGTAGTCTTCTTGTCATTTTTTTCACGTACTAGCGCGTTGGATTTTATTGAATCCTTGGTCCTATTGGGACATGTTGCACCAAGGTTATTGACGCATCTTTCACCTGGGAACGACATGATTCCTAATGAGGGGATCCTGGTGCGCCATGGGGGATAGCGGTGAATGAGATCTTGGCCAGAGTAGGTGCCTTCCATGTGAGTGTTGTCGATCATTGTAAGTTTTTTTTTTCACACAGGTTGAATGCCTTCAGGCATTTTGTTCGCACACCTTGAGGTTCTAGTCCTTGTTCATCAAGGTCATTGTGTCGGGAGGGAGATGTTGTACCTTGGCTTGTAGGCGTGGTCCTATTGTGTCAGGCAGGTAGTCGTTTTTCCTCGTTTTAACGCATGTTTCGCCCTGTTTCTCTTGTGCTAGTGCGTTGGGTCATAACTGCCTATTGCCTGGACTGCATGCTTACGTTCATTGTCAGTGGTGAGGTAAATTTTTTTCGTCGTTGTCTTCTTTCCCTACAAAAATAAAAATAAAAAATTGCACTTCTGCTTCACTTGTAGTCGTAACGAAGGGGTTGTTACATATGAATAAGGTGGTTGATGGGGCTTGAACCCTCGAACTACCATTTATATTACTAAGTCTTAACCAATTCGCCTATAATGGGAATTCGACCTACCATGAAAATTTCATAAAGATTCTTGGACTTACAAACACCCCTTCAAATTAAGGGGGGATGTTAGATACCTAATCCTTGGGATTATCGTACATTGTAAACATTATTTTAGGAGAAATATGAAGAGTCATAGGTGAATAGGAAGGTTCATTAGGATATTTTGGAATATGAAACCAATGGTCACTTCATATTGCATTAATGGATGCCTCACTTTAATTTAAATCAATTCATTCATGGAGTTACTCATCCTTGGCCTGAAATCTTAAGTCGATAATACACATTGGTGTGTCAATATTTGATATGCACTAAGGCTTTCAAAATATATAATATGCATTAGTGTGTATTATATATTTTTGAATGCTTGATTTGTATTTTGTATAATAATAGCATTGATGCATATTGCATACATAAAACACAACTACGTATATTACCTTGCACACTGTAATGTTTTGTAATGGTTACAATAATAGTAATGGATATGGTAATGCCATCGTTGAAGGGAACAATGCTTTTATTGTCCTTAGGATAGTTTGTAATTTTATTACACGTATTCAGACCAATGTATAATACTCATTAAAATGAACCGGTGTGTAAATATTTATGAATTTCACTATTTCATTCAAATGAATATAATGCATCATTATGCTTTAGTGCTAAGTTTTTCCCCATTGTGTGTACAAAATGCAACTTCTTTTTTTTAAAACAAATTTCAATTAATCATTAAAAAATAAAATATTTTTCTACAATAATATTTATTTTTATATTTTAATTATTTAAAAGGGACTCATTTAAAAGGGACTCATTTAAAAAGTATTATTGTTTAAACATGTTTTTCTATAATATGCATATACTAGTCCAAATACTTACCATATTAATATTTTTGCTACATCTATTTTCATATAAGTATTAATCATTTTTTCACTATGATTTTCATTTTTCTAGAAGATTGATAAAATCCCAAAGGACAAATGAGGTGATATCTGAAATATGCCAGTAGGGATGCCAAAAAAAGTGTACAAGGATATGGTCAAAGAAATCAGTATAACTACATCACATGAGGAACCATCCAAACAATAACATGCATCAAAAATATGTAATCATTGAATATTTTAATGTAAAAATAGTTTAATTATCACATGAAATACTAATTTTCAATTGTTTTGTAATTTGAAGAAAAAATAACTGAAACCCATTCAACACATAAGAAAAAACAATAAGGTAGAAAAGGGTTGATCACAAATGTTGTGAGTACTTGCATTTTCTTTATTCAAGATTTCATATTTGTTGTGATGTATATATTTTAATTAATTTGAAATTCTCCATGGATGTTTTATAATAGATGATAACATACAAATAAGAGTCATTTGAACATTTGATTTGCATTGGATTAAGTATAGGTTGTGAGTATATGTTGGACAACTCATAATTGCCCCCATCGTACAACCATTCAATGACAAGTTAAAGTTTTAGCACATGATAATGAAAGTGTATTAATGGTTAATCAAACAATTTGTAAGTATCTATGTTGTTTTACTTCCCTTATTTTATAATTAATGAACCAAAACGAAACCTTTAATTATATATATGCTTTGTCATGACACGTAAAACTTGCAGGAAACAAAGTATGGAGTGGAGCTAATAGAATGTATCTTGAGATGTGACATGAAGCATGGATTCAAAAGAATGCATATTGTTTTTTAATCACTCATTGTTATGGTAGCATTTTCAATTATGAAATCATGTATATTATACTATAAATGTTGATATACTCATTACACTTTATTTCTATTTGTGGATGGAACGGGAAAAGGTGGAATGTCAACATCAAGTCAATCCACAAAACATTCCAAACAAATCAAGTATAATATATCGAGAAAGTGATGAATAAATGAGGCATTCAAGCCACTCAAGCAAAGATAATAGTTTAAGAATTGAATGATGATCACCAAAATTAAATATTACAAGTTGTATATTTTGGAATGTTTGTTTGTGAAAATCAAACATTTTGGTTAATGTGGACATATTGTCCCAATCACATGATGACATGTTACCAATAATTGTAACAAGTATTTATTGACATTTTAATTATCACAAACCTTTATGTTGTCTCATTTTGTATGATGAAAGATATATTATTTGTATATAATAAATGGATTTACTATTCTATTGAATTATCCAGTGTCATAAATTGTTACAATGTTGATTAAATATATGGAAGATTTACATTGTTACAATGAATAATTAAAATATAAAAATTTCTACAGAAAGGTTTGTGATAATCAAAATGTCAATAAATAATTGTTACAATTATTGGTATCATGTCATCATGTAATTGGGACAATATGTCCACATTAAACAAAATGTCTAATTTTCACAAGCAAACATTCCAAAATATACAACTTGTAATATTTAATTTTGGTGATCATCATTAAATGCTTGAACTATTATCATTTCTTGAGTGGACTGAATTTCTCACTTATTCATCACTTACTCGATATATTGTACTTGGGTCGTTTGGAATGTTTTGTGGATTTACTTGATGTTGAAATTCCACATATTCATGTTCCATCCACAAATAGAAATACAATGTAATGAGTATATAAACATTTATAGTATAATATACATGATTGCATAACTGAAAATCAGACCATAACA
This sequence comes from Picea mariana, assembly GCA_032191745.1. Lineage (NCBI taxonomy): Eukaryota > Viridiplantae > Streptophyta > Pinopsida > Pinales > Pinaceae > Picea > Picea mariana. The sequence continues at coordinate 15,577 of JASDQU010504369.1, read as the reverse complement.
ACGAGTTATTAAAAAATAATATGCATTATTTTGAATCCATACTTCATTTCATATCTCAAGATATATTATATTGACTCCACTCCATACTTTGTTTCCTACAAGATTTATGTGTCATGACAAAGCATAGCTATAATTAAAGGTTTATTGTTGGTTCATTAATTATAAAATAAGGGAAGTAAAACAACATAGCTACTTACAATTTTTTTGATTAACCATTGATACACTTTCATTACCATATGATAAAACTTTAACTTGTCAATGAATGACTATACAACGGGGGTAGTTATGAGTTGTCAAACATATACTCACAACCTATTCTTAATCCAATGCAAATCAAATGCTCAAATGACTCTTCTTTACATGTTAGCATCTATTATAAAACATCCACATATGATTTTAAATTAATTAACATATATACATCACAACAAATATGAAATATTAAATAAGGAAAATGCAAGTACTCACAAAATTTGTGATCAACCCTTTTCTACCTTGTTTTTTTGTCTTATGTGTTGAATGGGTTTAAGTTATTTTTTCTTGCAATTTCAAAACAATTGAAAATTAGTATTTCATGCAATAATTAAACTCTTTTTAAATTAAAATATTCAATGATTACATATGTTTTGATGCACGATATTGTTGGAATGGTTCCTCCTGTGATGTAATTATACTGATTTCTTTAACCATCTCCTTGTACACTTTTTTTGGCATCCCTACCGACATGTTTCAGATATCACCTCATTTTTCCTTTGGGATTTTATCAATCTTATAGAAAAATGAAAAGCAAAGTGAAAAACGATTAATACTTATATGAAAATAAATATAGAAAAAATATTAATTTGGTAAGTTTTTGGACTAGTATATGCATATTATAGAAAAACATGTTTAAAAATAATACTTTTTAAATGATTCCTTTTTTTTATTGTGTGTTTTTTCTATTGCAAGTCTCATGGGTCTCATTAACCATTTCTAAACACTTACTGTAGTTTATATATAACTTGATTCTTGGAGTCATCAGAATGATAAATTTGTGTTGTAAGTGAAAA